>DVOY01000869.1:0-10118 GCA_018237585.1 Apyrrothrix maculosa
TATGCTCGACCTAGAACTATTAATTAAAAGCGTTTATCAACGAGAAAGAAAGTTTAGAAATTATTATAACAGAACTTCGAAAGAACTTATTACGAAAAGTAATGAAAGTTCAATAGATCTTCATGCATGAGTCGATGATGTCGAAGAAATGGTGTCTGTTACTGGGCAGCGCTGTTATTGTATTTGCATGAAATGTTATTGAAACTGTCACCAAGCCAGTGTACAAGTTGCGATAATTTGAGATATAGGTCTGCTTATATAAAGAAAGCATGGAGAGAGGATGAAAATGAAAAAGAAAAGAGGTAAATAAAAGAGTATATTTGCAACGAACACACAGTAACGATCGATTTAGATTACAAACTAAACTTGATAATTCAAAGTTAATTATGGAGAAATAAGTTAATTAATATTAAGACGAATGACCCTTAAAATACATTAGAATAATCAGTCTTTCGCTCATTAGACGAATCACCTTCATACACAATTATAAGGAACATTAAGAGATCATTAAATTGTTAACATTACTCCGGGGCCGGCTTTCATTTATACTTCAACATATGTTTACTGGACATTAACTATCTGTAATTTTCATATTAATTTATATTCATGATGTAGTATTACACACTATATAATGTATGTAATACTATAATATATGTCCTGTGAGATAATATGTAAAAGTTATATGACACCCGACCCCACATTCACAGAAAAATACTGTCAAGTGAACATTATACACACAAGTTAAGAGTCATTAAGAGTGTTATTAACAATAGTCAAATCCTAACTATTCATGATCTGACAGTTGATTTTTGTTATATAAATAATTGTTAGTGTAAAGCGAAAATCCAGGAAATGATAATGCTTGCACAAATACATTTGTTCTAAATGTTAGACAACTGTAAGAATTACAGTATTCAAGATGCATTCATTACCAAACTTTCGCTTTGTTGAATTTATTTCATCGTAAAAATAATGCTGTCTAAGATAACTGTAAAAAAATTGAAATATCATACAGTGTAATAAATGGACAACGAAATTTTAATTTGCTTCGTTGCTTTTTAATTTCTATTTTAATAATCCTATATGATAGAGATGAAATTGAAGAAAAATGTTAGTGTTTCCTTAAAGATATTAATTAGCTAATGAGTATTTACTATCACAGAAATTATAACAGAGTTATAATTTTAAATGAGTCTAATTAATTAGATTAGATCGATGTTTTAAGATCCTAGACCAATGCACAATATTCTAGAAATTAATGTGTAATATGGCAAAAACCATGATGAATGGATCCTTTTCTGTGAGCATTGTGATAAATATTATTATTATTATTAAAAAAGAAAATACACACACCACACCTTACTTCTAATAACAAGATGTAATAGTTAGATAAATGAAATAGCGTCCTACATGTTAAGACTACAAATATTAGTAAAGTAGGTTATTTTTGGTCTTTATCAAGCAATATACTTCGAGAAACAACAGAGTAGCTGTACACATAAGTGTTCCTACGGTAAGTTTTACTAGAAAATCTACATAATAACCATTATCAACATTTTGTTTGAATATTTGACAAGTTGCTCGATCTAAGCACATTACAATGTTTCATACGAAGATGCCTTTTCAAGTTGTCAGCCCTGGTCAGGATGATGGGACACAGGGGACACTTGTGTTGCTCTGGATTATGGGACTTCATGTGTTTCTTTATGTTGCTTACATGTTTACCGCATATCGAACAGGCCATGGGCCCGTTGTATGATTTTTGGTTTAATTCTATTTTGAAACATTTAACTATATTCTCAAAATTGGCTACACTCTGCGAGAATGGGTCCGGTGGTTTACTGTTCTCATCAACGCCACTGTTTTCACCTGTAATATACGTAGCTTCTTCACTCCTTTGATACTTGTAATCATGACATGCTATTACCGATACGAAAATCAAGGCACTTTGGCCAAACCTCCATCCAGTTTTTATTCAGCTGAATATTCTCGACATGCAAACCCTATTCACATAACAAATTCTCATCATACTAACAACGAAGTAGTTATTAATATACATATAATCAGTAAACGCAAGACCTGTGTGCCGCGGGGGCGCCAAATCATCATTTCAGTACAAAATCTGTTCCTCACACCAATTTCTTCACACAGAGAAAATATAGTATAGTAAAAGCATAATGAAAAATTAAATTCGAAAAGCGTTAATGTATGATCGATGCAAATAAAAACAGTATAAGAAGCCCCAACATTTATGGCATGCTGTCAATGTTTAATACATGCATTTAAATTCTGGGAAGCCCAAAATATCAAGGAACAGAATATATAATATATTTGGATTTATGATAAAGAGAGATTACATAGCAAATTCCTCAATATTTTAAGCAGACGATATTCTGCAAAGAAACCAATATACCAAAAGCTGCAAAGAGTATTACATTCACTATTAAATGTTTTGCAATCTTAATTACACCACAAATTACAGTCGCAATATTGTATAAAAGTGGCATAACTAAGATGTTTAAACATTTAAATTTTACAGCTGCCAATATAAGTATGAAAAATCATCACAAATTCTATTTATTACTTTGCATTAAAAATTCCAATTTATTTTACTATACTATATTGGTGGCTGTCAAGTAAATGGGATAAGACTTACCATCAATAGTATCAGTTTGATCGGGGTGTGGCTGAATCAGTGGCTCAGTCTCGTTGCATTCATTGTGCTGGCTTAACATAGAAGCCATATCTGGTACTCCCATTCCCTGTAATAACGAAATAATAAATGAAGACAGATATATAAAGTGCCCGTTACATTGCCCAGTTTTTGTTTTTTACATAGTTTTAAATAAAATTAACTGATTTTGAAAATATGTTTAAGATAATTCAGTTTTATTTTGATATACATTTATAGTTTTAGTTTTACAGTACCTAGAGGATGCAAGCAACATTATTGTTCATTTGGTTTGGATTTATTTTAATATGTATCTATCAATTTCAATGATGTTAAGTGATAGAAAGTGTAATAGATTTTTTTACAACCTAGACCAGATTAAAACAATGTTTATTCATGAATTAGTTGCAATATATTTATTAAATTAATCATGCCAGGACAACACATGTAAATAGTATGCATATATTTTAATCCATACATAAATGATATTCTTTAATACTATTATATACAAATATTTTCTATACAAGGAGAAATGCTATTCAAAAGTTTATAAGATAACACTGTTTTAGAGAGTATCAGTCATTGGATGTATCATCCATTTGCATTTGATTTTGAGAATTTTCTCGTTCCTCACAAAATTTATGTGATTTGCTCTTTTTATGGTGATTTATTATTTCCAGCCTGAAGTTGGCATTGCCCTCTACAAATGAAGTTCTATGCGAATTAAGTTGATGTGACCACTTTCGACAATAACGGCAATACATAATGTTTTTCGTTTTGTCGTAGTCCAGCCACGGATACAATGTCAGCCAGGTAGTTCTAAATCGACCCAATTTCTTAAAGCTCGATGGAGATTTTTTTCCAGTCGTAACGGAGTCTATGCACGGCGTCTGCTCTGATAGAAGTGTTGACAGTATGGTTTTAATAGGTTTCGTGCTGAGATCTGTCGGACTGATATTGCTGTCGTTAGTGTCATCTTCCACCGTGTGTTGCCAAGCGACAGTCTGCCAACAGAGAAGGAAAGGATCTGCTTTATTCCAGCGATTTTTAAACAAAAGCGCCATCGACTATGATTTACATCATCAGGCAGATCCCTTCCTTTCTGTTACCTTTAATTTACTTTCCGTGATCAAACAAAATATTTTGTTGAACTAACAAATGTAACGACGGATTTAGTGACAACACCAGAAGAAAAAGATCGTCCTCATGTTTAGTAATGGAAAAGAAATCAGTTTCTAGATATTGAATGAATTGTTAATTAGTTACAAACAAGATAAGAAATTTAGGTAGGCATCAATATAATTTTGTTTAAAGAAAGAACCAAATAAACGAAGTGATTCAATGAATTAGTAATAGGAACATGTCTCAAGATGAGAATGCACGGTGAACAAGTGGAATGCACCGCAGCCGTTCCAGAGGTGGCACTGACCGGCAGAGGGGTTTGTTCGTAGGAGTGCGGCGCGTGCGAGAGCGGCGCGTGCGAGGCGAGCGGCGCGTGCGAGCCGAGCGGCGCGTGCGCGTACGGCGAGTCGGGCTCCTGCTTGACGTGCGCGCCGTGCGCGGGCGAGCGCGCCGCGCGCACCGGCGTGTGCGCCGGCGGCGGCGTGGACGGCTCCGAGCCGGACCCCGTGGACCCACCCTTGCCGCTCTTCACATGCGCCTGCACAAACGCCCGCTACGTTCATCGACAAAACAACGTTTTTCATTCCATTACTCTCATTACAATTTTTTATTTACACGATTATATTTATACGAGGTTGAATGAAAATTACATAGATTTCCTGAAAGTAGATTAAAACTGAGAGATTAACAATATCACAGTAAAACAATACTCGTACAGATTGGATACATTAATTGATTACAAATAACGAACCTTGTGTTCATTATTTTCCCCATGCCCCACATAAAAATGCATAGCAAATCGCCACCTTGCATGGAAATAGTGGAATATTATGTACCTCGTAGTGGCGGTAGGAGAGATCTATGTCTTCTCGGGGTAAGGTTGAGTTCTTTCTGCGTCGCTTTTCGGGTGGGAGGCCGTGGTGCGGCGGCAGCGCGGGCGGCTGCGGCGCCGGCAGCGGCGTGAGCGGCGCGAGCGGCGCGCCCGCCAGGTGCGCGGCGGGCGGCGTGGCGAAGGACTCGGCGCGCGACGACAGGTTCTCCGCACTCACCGACGGCGTCGACCTCTCCTCCGACTGAGAACACCCGTTACATTTTTATATTAATCCGCATATTACATTTTAAAACAGAATATTTACACTTAAGAATAAAACGAAGTTTCCATTAAGTAATATTTGAAGTAAACGAATTTATGACAGTAATCTTGATACAAATGTAACCAAAAATTTGTCGAAATCAATTAATAACAGGATGTTATATGTTAGTAATTGTATATTTTTCGCTCAGATACGCACAACGCGCGCCCAATGATGTCTAAAAGGAAAAATCTAGACCAATTTATAGATAGGAACGATCCCATTGAGTGACCCATATTAACGATCTGTTCAATGGATGTTATATTACCGTTATTTTTTTCGTGTCTAAGAAAGCATCTTTTGTCAATTGTTTAATGTACATATATTTCCAGTCTGAGATAAAATATTACTTGCTCGAGTAGTAATCCAATTTAATAGTAGTAACATTATAGACGAAATACTACAAACGTGCGATATTTAACGCAATGTGAATCCACGAGTGGTTCGGCGTACACACGTTTTCTACATAACCGGTTTTTTAAAACTAGTCTATCATAAAGGGCGTCCGTGTGGATGTTTTAGCGCCAAAGCGTAGAGCATCATGACGGTGAAATTAAAACATTAAGCAAGAAAGTCAATCGTGCGGTATCGAGGGCAACTATACGGGCGTAGCGGTTTTTTGATGCTTCCCCCGTGTCCTACTCCCACATTTACTTGTTTTCAAAGCTTTACGATAATAAGTAAATATTATCAATTCTTTGCTTCTCTTTGAATATGAATGGCTTTATACACAACAACATATAATATTATGTATCAGTACAATATGTTGTTACTAAAAATTCGTTGATTTGGTTAAAGCCAGTGATAATACGAAATATTTATCACTGGGAAGTACTTAAACAAGTGGAATTAAAATTTTG
This sequence comes from Apyrrothrix maculosa, assembly GCA_018237585.1. Classification (NCBI taxonomy): domain Eukaryota; kingdom Metazoa; phylum Arthropoda; class Insecta; order Lepidoptera; family Hesperiidae; genus Apyrrothrix; species Apyrrothrix maculosa. The sequence goes on from DVOY01000869.1 coordinate 5,787, forward strand.
CTAAATTCTTATTCGCGTTAAGATTTCATGAACATTAAAGAGGATGGGAACTAAAATGCTGTTAATTTACGCAGAGACAAAAGTACCTTGACCTTCACATAATATGAGATTATTAAAATTTTACAAGATATTAACTGGTTTCTAAATGTGATCTTAGGTAATAGGAAACACGCGAAAATATATTATTATAAGACTTGCATAGTTCTGATAGATTTTTAAAATTACAATATCATACCTAAAAAAGCAACACACTGGCAATATTTTGCACTATTGACATTTATTTTACAAATCATACGCTGTTGTTTGTACTTTATTTGTAAAAACAATAAATCTCATTCTGTTCAAATCTTCAAATGGAAGAATGTATCTGGACAGTAATTTAAAAAAATATTTTTGCATTACTATTAATGATAATTGAGAGAATAATTATAACTGACATTAGAGCTGAACAGTGATATAGTTTTTGAACATGTTGACTTGTTTTATGCCTAAACAAAAACTAATTTAATCCATAAAATGTATTCAGAAATGTTAGTAATTATTCTTGTCTCATAACTCACCTTAGGATTCAATGTATTGTTTTCTGTCAAACCTCTTACTTGTAAACTCTCAGCAGTCTTTAGGAACATGGGAAGCATATTTTGGCCAACATTTACCTCACCCTGAAAGCAATACCATACATTACAATAACAATTCTATATATTAAAACATGAAAATTTATTTAATAGTTATATAGATGTTTTATTACCTTATACATGAAATCTAAAAGCGACTTCATCTCAGAAAACCGCACATCTTTCAGGAATATAATTGGGTGTGGGTGTGAGTTTTGCAAGAATATGCTTTCAAAATATGGGGAACATGCAGAGAGTATTGTCTGGTGTGCCTAGAACAAAGACAACATATATTAGACAATAGTATAACTTAAAGAGGTTGAGTTTAGAAACAAAACAAATACATAGTCATATGAAGGTCTTTGCTGTAGAAGTCATTATATTGATGCTGTCTGCAGTTAGAAGTATTGTGAATGGTTGATAATTTATTTCTCGTTACTTTACATTAGTTTGTTATATTTTCAGTGTTTTAATTTCAGAAAAGATTATAATGAAGCATATTTAGATACAATGCTAACAAATTTTGAAGCAATATATCAGTATGAAATGTATCCACTCGTTCACATTTCTAAACCCTAAAACTTGACAAACAAGTGCCATAAAAATTAGAAAGTTAAAACATGCAAGTCTTCTGCAGACTCCTACCTAAACTATTCACTGTCGACCTACAAAGTAAATTGCATTTTATTAGCATAAACTTTAACTTTCATAATTGTAGACTTTAAATGGAATGTGAAGGAAGACTTTCGTCTGGTGGTGTTGACCTTTAATTTCTCAGACTCCCAGTTCTCAATTATCCTCTATAGTTGTCTTCCCTATAATTCCTAACATTTCAGTGGTATTTAATTATTTTTGTAAATTTACTTATCAAAGATTATTTTGCACATGTTTGAAACTCAGTTTTTCAGACGGACCTGCGTAAACTGCTAAATTAACTGCAATTAAAGACTACATACTGGAATATTTACAAATAGATGTTATAATCAAAATATTATTTTTAATACATTAATTGCATAAAATAGTTTTTATATTAGACAGATTAAAATTTGACTAAGAATAACCTTGTAAAATTAGCAAACATTTTAATATTTACAATGTGGACTGCCTTGGCTTAATGGCTCATACGAAGGCACGTTTGACACTGATGGCTAAAACGATTTATTCTGCAAAGTTATTACTGCTAAAGTATTGTGAAATATTCAATAGTTTGTACTGTTAAAGAATGCACAACATGTCTTTAATCCTTGAAGAGGTAGACAGAGAGATATGTACCACTCCCATCTTTCACCAGTTATGTTTATGTCCCATTATGGAATAGGTAATCAGTCAATTGCCATATACCAGGTACAAATCCAGAATCCGAGCCACTACTAGAAAATGTAAGTTAGAGAGTCCAAGAGTATCCCACTTGGGTTTGAACCCAGACCCGCAGTCACACTTGCAACCACTTGACTAACGAAAATGTAAACTTATCCAATAAACAGTAACAAATCCAATAAACTTTTATGTCAACAAAAATTAATTTATAATTAATCAGATGATTATTAATTGGCCACCTTAAAACCATTAAAACAATATTTGACTCATTGCTTATGAATTTTAAATCAATAAACTGAAATGCAAGTATTTGAAATAAACAAGAGATGTTACGTTCCTTACTCAAGATTGTTTACAAATGTATGCCATTTGTTGTGACATAATCATAACAAAACAGGATAGCATTTTAATATAACATAATACTTATTTTATCCTTCATTGCAATTCATTTAATAAATACATTAAAACATATTACTAATAACACTATACTGAAAATAATTAATATGACTTATATGAAATTGATAAAATGCCAATCTTAGATCCAAATATTATTTAGTTTTTATAAAAAAAGCATATCTAGTTATACTATACTCAGAATATTAAATTTAGAATTAACTTAAAATTAAATAAGAAAAAATAAGACATACCTTGACTGTTTCCCCGTCACAGGCAAGTGTGACATCACACAGAGCCTCTCTTTGCAGCAGGCTCGCTAGCACATCAGTCAGGTTATTTGGATGGTTGTTCCAGCGCAAGCAAAATTGCTGGTCCATTGTAGGTGCTAGTGTCAATGACCGTGCTGAAAAATACAGTTATGTCAATAAAACAGCTCACACTAATAAATTTTTATACTAAACTATTTTTTGCCAAAAATTGCCCTTGAATAAATTTGCAAAAATTTCGCGAATATTACAGCGCGTACGCTGATAAACATACTCGGGTTTTGTAGACGACCAGAAGGTAACTACACACGTGTACGTTTATCAAATTTATATTACTGCCATTATGTACAAAAAATTGGCGCTCTTAGGGCTTGGATAGTAGAGCGGAGATAAGTGACATCAGCGGCTCGAATTAATAGGGGCCGCGGCCAGCGAGCTTACTGTACTCCACATTGACAGTTAGCCCGCCGAGCGCCGACACATACCGTATCTACTTGTTGCATGCTTGGAACTAAACCCATACATTATGTAATTTAACTCCAGGAGGCAGACGCGGGGCCACCGACCCTACGGGATGCGAAAACCTCTAGTCGTCTATAAAACGAGTTTAGAAAAGTAGTACCGCTGGCCAAAAAAATCGCAACATGCTGACACCGTTATAATCGCCAAGCTGGATGTGCCAGTTGCTAATTCCAAACGCGTGGTTTCAGGAATGTGAAGATGCACCATTATTGTCGTTATGGCTTACTCCGCGTGCTTGTAAATCGACGACCGAAGGACGTACGGATTTCTAAACGCGTAGTTGTGTCAACTCTAGCTATTCGTAGCGCCATTTGCCGATTCCGTATCTCAGAATCTTAGAATTATCAATCACACCGAAATGTTCTCTAACACACAATTTATTTACGGACACAAACAAAAATAAACTTGAAGGCACGTATAGTCAATAATTCTTAACTCACCATTAGCAAAATTTTTGCCATCACAAACGCCACCCGACCCCTACCTTGCACTGTCTTTTTGACCACACACACATCTCGATTTCCGTGTTCACTCACGGCACCTCACGGCCTTCGGAATATCTTTCACATCATAATCGGCCAGTATTCGCAACGCGAACTTCATACGTTTCTAACAGAGGCGCTAAATTTAAATTTTGCAACACTATTTATTGATTAACCCGGCTAAACTAACTTAACGTGGTCAATAAAACCTGTTGGAAATGTCACTAATTGAACTATTTTACACGAAAATAACATCACTTTCACATAAATATAACATTTTCACATAATATTTTACTGCAATTTCTTTGTCCATAGATACAGAAATGAGGTTATGACGCGAAAACAATATTGGCAATGTGATAGCATTTTGACAAAAACTGTCTATATTATTAGTGTAAGGGTAAACAAGGATTAATCTATATACTAAAACCTATTGGCTATGAAATAAATTAGTACTTTAAATGTAATTTAGGTAATAACATTGGCCTTGACATTTTCGTTATCACAAATTTGCACATCCTTCTATCTTTAGCAGCGCCATCTAGACAAACTTTCGATGCGGAAGAAATAGCGATGTTGTTGCCACATTATTTTCAAAGATGGCGCTATAGACCTTCTTTACGATAAACGTGAAAAAAATAATGTAGTTCTCGTCATAGGACAACGACCCTAAAAATTATTTTACTGACCAGGTCCTACCACCTAACCTGGTTGTGTTGCTAAGAGTTAAAATAA
>DVOY01000870.1:0-10117 GCA_018237585.1 Apyrrothrix maculosa
TTTTGTACACTGTAAACTTATAACTAACATATTATAGAAGTATAAACTTTGTACAAGGATCTGCTTATTTATTAACCCCGGCTTCGTCGGACTCTCGTGGAAATGAAAGATTTTTCTCATAATAAGTACATATGGCATATCTTGACCTCGACATTAGTTATCACCATACCTAATTGCGTTGAAAACCGTACATTTGTTTTGGCGTTTAAAATTTTCTTGACGTCCGTTCTGTATACGTAACATGGCAAGTATTATTAAGAAAGTATTTTATATATACAGAAATGTTAGAGCATCGCGTGTAACATGATATATAAACTGAAACAGAAATCTCAAGCCACATTTGAATTCAGCCCTGCTTCGTAATGCTCTGACATGATTTGATGATTCCACATCACAAACAAGATGTACGTTTCCCAAACAAATACGAATTGTACCAAATCGCACTAATTACCGCTGAGTGTAATCAAGATCCATAAATCAAGTTCATGCGTTATCTTTGTGTAATGAAATAAAAACTCCCATAACCACGCGTGTCCCCGCGGGCCGAAATAATTAATGCCTTCCAAGATTTACGATTGTTTAATGCGAGTACCAATGGCCCGCGTGGGTTGTGCTCTGTATCAAGATCCGACTTCACTTAGCCGCAGGTAAAATAGTATTGAAATTTCAGATTAAGCGTCAACGATATGCGATGTTTTATTGGAAATGTTTCTTAATATTTAACAATATTATGGTTTAATAGTTTTTATGAAAGAAAAATTGCTATCGGTCTGAGGAAGATTTATTTGTAATTCCAACTATCATTGGACTAGTCGATTATAGATTTTTTTTCTTTGAGGAACAGAGAACACTTATTTCTTACTTAATTTTTAATGACGTTCTAACTTAGAAAATATTGTTTATACTGAATGTCACAGTCATATTAGCGTTGCCTAAGACTAGCTGGGTGAATGATTTGAGGTAGAAAGTGGGATGCTACTGGATCAAAGGCTCAAGAGAGGGCAGATTGGTACCGAATAAGGATGACTTATCTTCAGCTGTGGACATCCAAGAACAAATGGATGAGTGAATATTGGATGAGTATCATTATTACTTAGATGCACGTCAATGTGGCGTAAAAAAACCCTGACGTAAGAATTAGACTTTACCTTCCCTTTTACTTTACCTTATTCACGACGCTGTGACGTTTAAACGTTAATAATTTCGAATATTACCGCAAGTGAATTGCTACTTAGAAATAATCTACGCGACATTATTTTTATACTGTCTCTAGTTTCTTTATGCACAGCACAAGAAGACAAACGAGAGTAAAGTTGATATGTTTCCCAGTCGATGTGATAACGTTGAAAAATGTATTCAGAAATCCGAAGCGAGAATTTCAAATTGTATATCCGTACGGTTATAAATCGCCTCGCGCGAACAATATGCACCATTGTATAGTGAAATACACAATGAAATGAATACGCGCTCAAGATATAATATATCTGGAGCCGTCATTGTAGTTAATGGTAGAGCTACACACGCCCTCGTAAAGGCGTGGTTGGTATACTCACGACTAGCGGTTACTCCCGGTTTCCTTCGCTCACTCGTCTCAGTACGTGTTCCATGATTAGCTTATATTATCGCGTTGTGGCCATAGTGAGCCTGCTATTCCTTGGTGGGACATATAAAGTAACTGATGAAACTACACTTCTCTAATTGCCCCTTCGAGGAAATATAGGCGTGATCTTATGTTATATAGTTTCCTATTTGTTACTCATTTATTAACATTTGTGGTTTAAGAAGAAAAATAACTTATGAGTTAGTATGTTCTTCGATGAGGCTCAAGCTAACTTAATACCAAATGTCTTCAAAATGTCTCGTAACAGTTGAACCTTCAGAACGTAACAGGCGGACAGTCACAAGCATTTATAATATTATCATGAATAAGCCTAGAGTAATGGTGTTTCATTAAGAAATCCCACGCGGCGCTTGTACCTCCTTAAACGATTTAGTGGGGCTACATTCGCAAACATATTTCAACGAATAGCCGAGAATCTTGACTGTAATTTAATTCGCTAAATCAATTTTGTATGCTATCGCTCTTGTAGCAGAAACGGTCCCAATATGTACGTACACAGTTTTGGCATTAATCACATGTGCAGTTGTTTTGCAAACTTGATGCGTCAAAAAAGCCTTTCGATTTTGGAACGGTTCATTGTTATGTTAAATACTTTTTGTATCATCCACTAAAAATCATATAGATCTCGTCTCATTGATAGAAAGAGAAAGAAAGAAAGAGTTTGGTATACGTGTCTCTTTAATGACGCCTGCATGTTATATAATCGTATCTATTGGCTTCTTCAGTAATTGACGCGCGAAGTTCCTTCTGCTGCGCATGCGTCTTTAAAGAGAGAAACGAATACCAATTCTTTCTTTTTCTCTCTCTATCTACGGACAACTTGAACTTGGCTCGTCTACTCTATGTATAACGCTAAAAATATTATTACATTTTCATGATTATGTTTTATATTATATTGATATATATTATAATTTTTATCACACTCTCTAAGTCAAGAAATTTTAGTATGAACATGTATTTCTGTAATAAAAACCCGCGTGTGTGTAATTAACCTAAATTATTCAGACATCATCGTAATTACATGATGCTATTACGGACGGCCTGAGCGGCGTATGTTAATCTGTCCGACCGTAGCTGACCTGTGTGTCCCGGTCGGGGCTGACATACAACCAATACATAATTACATCTGTCTGTCTCTGTGTATGTCTATGGTTTCAATTTGTGAAATCAACCCAATTTCATTTGTACTCAAAAAAGCGTTAGTGCTTTTCAATCGTAGTGCATGGAAGATTTTATAGTTTGTAAAGCCATCTGGGAGGTATTACTGAGTGATGGAAGCTGTTTCAGGGCTTGATGCATTCCTATGTTATTTATATAAGAAAAATACTGGCGTTCTGATGTTTTTCTATTGAATTGTCAATTTAGCTGTGGTCTTTATAGACCAAATATAGAGTTATCGTAAATCTATAAAAAATATTTGTTGTGAAGTGCTTTTTAGCCTGTCTAATCATGTTTAAAAGAACGATTACGTTGATTTCATTAACCTGTCTACCGAAATCTTTAAAATTGGATTCGAATTTTCTAGAACGAAACATTTCCTAACTCAATATAATACAATTATGAATAGAGCCGTAGACGTTTTAATGATTTACTTACAATTTTCGGGTGGTAAAAAAAACATGACGTCACATCGTTTGTACCCGCCTCATTATCATCATCACAATCAGTCGTTAACAAACATCGAATCCAATGATACGTGACATTACGGTTCGGTCAAACGCACCGCGTATTAATGATTCATGAAACGCGCGACGTCGCTTGAATGATTGAGTTTTGATTAGATTATCGACATCTCTCAAGTGATGTATCACTGTCCGATGTGGCTTGTGTGCTATTTAGATTTATGTAGATACGAAATAACGATAACTAAGGGGTTATGCGAATGGTAATAGCTGGTGGGTGTGAAGGATGAAGGACGAATGTAGGACGCTATGCTATATCAATTGGGTTTGGGATAAGTCAGATAGTCATTGTGAAGGCCATTTCTTGGAAACAAAATCTATTGATTCTATATTACTAACGAATAAAATAAAACGTAGCATCACGCCTGTAATCCGCGAAGAGATAGGCAGAGGAGTGTAGTACACTTCCACGTTTCACCAGTTACGTTTATGTCCCAATATGGAATAGGTGGTGAACGAACGAATAAAATATTTGTATTAATTTCGTGATTTAGTTTATATAGATGTGAGCATTAAAAAATATTAGTATTACATAGATGTATGAAAATACTTTATTCTTACCTTTATTTTGGTCCCGCTGTACTGGATATGTGATTTTTATGAAATTTTGCAATACTAAACAGACAGAAACAAACTAAGCTGCGTAACGACGAACGTGTGAAATTTAATAGGATTAATAAATACGTGGTATTGCGATGTATCGGACGGATGGCGTATCGATGATTCATGATATTTTCATTAAACGTGTTTTTCGACGGATTAACATTCTAACAAAGACCCAGCTATGATATTGTTGTCAGTGATATTTCGATCAAACCATAATGACGCTTGACATTATAATTTTCAAATAACAGTTCCATCTATATAAAACCGTTATTTGAATATGATGTCTATACATCGATATCTCATGGCGCAATGTCAAAGTAGTTAGCCTCCTCAATACAGCGTCTAAAGATTAGACTAGACACAATAAAGTGTAACAGTTTATTCAAATTGTTGATATTATCCTTAATGACGATGTTGTTATCGTTCAACATAAACTATAAACAAAGACGGCTATAAAACAGATCACATTTTATTGCGGTTTTCGTTCGTGTCGTAATGTGTTCGGAATATAATCCGTTTACGTATTACCGTGCAGATTTAAGTTTAGAACGATTATTATCTCAATATTATTGTTTGCCATAATATAATCCATTTTCAGTCGATAATGTTATTTTGTAAAAAGAAGAAGTTTATCGCTATATACTTACATACATTAAGTAGGTACCTGATTACAGTTTTTGTTGACTGCGTGTTCTATTTTTTTATATAAACCACGCAGATATGTATTTATTATCCTTATATCATCATGCCAGGTTCCTTGCGGGATAGGCAGAGGGTACCGAGTTCCAAATATCACTATCCTTACAGACCTGACTTGCATGTTACCTGATATGTGAACTTTACGTCTAAAATATGTTATACGGTATTTATTTAAATATGCAACAATGCAAGTATATAAATGCAAATTCCAAGTTCCAGCATATAAATACAATTATGATCCCTTTTGTATTTTACAAACACTCTCCAGCGTAAACGTCTGCCGATATACAGACTGTGTACTGATTCTTTTGTTAATGTTTATAATTTTTCTTTCTGTAGTCTGTACTACTTGAAAAACAGAAATTTAGTAATCCTCTTAAAGAATTTGCTGTAATTAAAATCTTTGTGCCCGTGTACGGATATTTGCTTACTTTATTCCGTTTCTTTGATCTCACGCGGGTTATGTAGAGTTTTGTCTCAGTTGCCTATAATCTAACAGAGCCTAAACTACGGTGAACAGACAGCTGTTAAATTACATATGTACGTAAGTTTTTAAAAGCGCGCCTACAGATGAACTTTACATCCAGACGCAGAACAAACACCCTTGCTAATCACACAAACATTTGTCCTAGGCGGGAATGGAACCCGCGACCTCCGGCTCGACAATACGGGTCACTGACCACCGAACCAACACGGCAGTGAATGAAACGTTTCATTGAACTGTGCTCGCTTGTTCTGAGAATGAATGATGCAGTACCCAGAGCGCCAAGCTCATGTGCTGCGTGGACGAAGCGCGTAGCAAAAAAACGCGCATCCATCAAACATGTTTCATGCGATGCGTATCGGTGTCGCTTTCAACGGTGATACGAGAAACACTAGTCTCGGCCTGGGATGTGATGCTAAGTGAGCGTATACATTATCCGATAAGAAATATCCAGCGGTACTGAACTACGAAACCGGTAGCTATGGTACCCAATAATATTATGATACGTAACATACGTAACATCGCGCCTGTAATCCCCAAATAGGTAGGCAGAGGAGTGTAGTACACTCCCAATATTATGATGAGGATCTGAAACCGTGTTTACGTTTATTGAGTTATGAATGTGAAATGAGCACGTTTGAGTATGAGCACTGTAAGGGTAAAGATATTTGGCATTCGGCGCTCTCTGCCTACCTCGCAAAGGATAGCGCGATGATATAATAATAATAATTGCTGTTATGTTTTCCGCTTTAATACAATCACGTTTTTTTTTGTTGTTACATCGATACCATCGTTTAGCTGAGATTATGCATGTTTGACCAGTTGTTATAAAACCCGATCGACCGATATTTCCTTATAAGGTGGTTCGCTATGCATGGGATAAGTAAGTAGGTAACAATTCTTGTTACTGTAAGTTGTCATGTCATGATGGCTCCCGATACGATTAATTACCTACTGTATTTGTAAGGGAATAAAGGCTATGCGAGTCCTTGTAAAAATGGTTCTCGTTCTTTAGAATTTAATTTTAATTTGTTAAGCTTAACACTCTCCACGTATCATTTTCTACGTTTCTTCGGCCGTGACAAATGAGCTTCTTATATAATTTTATACATAATTCACGTATAGATTAGAATGTTGGTGATTAATAATTATGCACAAAATAGCTGTATTTTAACAGTCGCAGTAATATCAAGGCAAAAGTGACGTTGAACACACTCGTATATATAATTCAAAATATTCTGTCACAGTCTGTGACTTTGTAACTGGAAGATCCATTTTCCACTGTCCAATCGCACATGTTATAATCTCATAAACACTGATGGAAGAATCTTGAGATTTTTTAAACCACGAATAAAAAAAGAATAATTTTGTTTTGCTCACGTAACAACCAATGCTACAAGGGATTGTTAAAATGTTGATAGGTGTAAATGGGCTAATTAAAATCGTTAAGTATGTCTCTATCTATCGAGACACGAGCGTGTCTCAATCCGTTTTTTTATCTCTCATTGTGATGCATATAAACAATCACAATCCGTGACGCGTCGTTGTGAAATAACATCAATAACCGAGAAATTACAGACTTGTACATGAAGATATCAAATTGGATGACAACATAATAAGTTGCTAAATACGCTTTTGTTCAAAAGTGTACAGGTTTTTCATCATATAAATTGATCGACGAATTGATACAGCTTGGGTACAGTCGATCACAGACGCAGTTCTTTTTTAGGCTCCGTGCGGTAAAACCTGTCAAGCAGGATTATTTAAAATAGTAATAATTGTATCTGAATCAAAAGATTTAGTGAGATCGATTATATAATAGTTTATACCCCTGTAATACCTTTAATAATGTAACCATGGTTATATAGGGAGTGTTGAATATTGTGGATCGATTTAAGTATCAATCATGTATCCCTTTAACTGTTAAATGTACGCTGTCGTGTATGCCACTATGTATGACACTCTAGGTGAAATAAAGTTAATGTCTTAACTGAATTCAACAGACGCATACCTCGAGAACAAAATTGAATAGAAAAGACAGTGTACTCCGTTTCTGACAGTCCCAATTACGTACAATGGATCCTTTTACCTTATTATAGGCAATATGTTCACCTATTTCATAGCGGGACGTAAACGTAGCTGGTGGAACGTGGGAGTGTACTACACTCCTTCACCTACCTCTTCGGGGACTGCCGCCGTGATGTTACGTTATTACCTCCCTCTAAAAATGGCAATGGAAAATAAATTTCATACTAGCATAAACTAGTTTCAACTTGACATATTGAGATAGACTTAAGAGAGGCTTGTTATAAACACTCAGCTAAAAAACTCACTCTGTTGTTTTATGGTGTCTTTTAACAACTGGTCGGGAGTGCAGCGCAGGAGGCGGGAATTTACGATAGCTTTTATTATGGTGTGAATGGAAATGTTGAATAAGATCTCGTGGTGCAGTGGTGTAAGATATTTATGATCGTTTGTAAATCGTATTACTGTGTACCGCAGAAGGGCATGAGAAAAAATTCCGTTTCTAAATTGGGGCTTAATTTGATTGTGTGAGCATTTTGAAGTGTGTGATACTTACTTTAGTTTGTCTTTGAAAGTGACTGTTTATTAATATTTTCGTCAAAAGAAATATTTGTAAAAGTTTATTGTAATCGATAATTATTGTAACTTCATGTTTTACTAGATCATTTATGGAATTGGAAATTAATAGTGTCAACTCATTAATTAATATCTTAACATTTGGGTTGCCTTTTATATGACCGTGTTGAACAATTTATTCAATTTATATTATATCACGAAAATTGATATGTATTTTGAATAGCCCGAAATATTTCATAACATTATTATCTTTACAAATCCTTTATCGTTTTACTATTTGACACGTGTATCTTTTTAAATTGAGAAGAGTCTATGAAGCGGTCTATCATATGTGAATCAAGCTCACGTTGGCCACTATCACACGACTCAGAGGACATTGCGGAAGTGTGGAATTTTCCTCACGATATTTTCCTGTACCGTAATAGTGTTTATTTTTAAAGCACACGACTTACCCCTTCTCATTATGAGAAGAAACCCATTTCAAATAACATCAAAATTGTTGGTGTTGATAGTGATCCTAATTAGGCTATAGCTCCTATTCATATAATGGAAAATTCGTTAATGATTTTAAAATTTTGATCTGACATACAAGAAACGGCCAAGCAATTACGAATAAAGTTTACCAATTGTAGATCAATTCTGACCAAAAATGTTATCAGCCACAAACTCCTAAACGCTAAAGAAATTCTAATGCGAATAGAATTATAGCACGCACTAGAATTATATGCACTCAATATCTATTAATATCTGTGCAATTGATCCACTAACACTTCGTGCCAGGTGTGTCAGGAGTACAGCTGGCCGTTATATAAATATAGAGCATTAATGAGATTGCTCTACGATGAATCCCAGCGTAGACGACGCTGTCATTCCGACCATTGCGTTCGGTAACTACGAGTCGATTAGCATGAAAATATTTCGGTGCAATTCATAAAGTTACTCTATACGGAAGTCGTCCAAGCCGCTCTATTGCGGATTGGGATAGACTAATACAATTTGTCCCTTTTGTCGCCGCCGCTGACGCTGACGCCCGCTGATGAACGTTTGAGTTTACTTTTTACAAATATGAAGTTTGTATTTTGGATAGACTCAGATTCATAGTATTGTTGTATTCACGATCGTTGTGCACGTTCCTTAATCGAAAAATTTTCACGTGACACATATTTCTAGTAGTGCTGTGAGTAGTGAATTTTATCGGTAGTGTAGTTCATTATCTTAAAGGAAATTGCTCCTATTTCCACTCACTTTACTTGAATCTGTTTGCTCAAACACTGCTGATAGAGTTGCCACAAAATGCAGTGTTTTCCTAGCTTCTTCTTTCATATTTTATAGTACAAAAATAGCAACCTGGCATGTATGTATTAAATGATCAGCTTTGCGGAGACAACTCTGTTTAGTATTTAAGCTTTATTTCATCACTGCTGTTTTTAACTTCTGGCTCATTATATAATTATTTATTGACATTCAAAAGTGTAAACACAACTTCCATTATCATATTTGTTTTCTTTGCAAATATTTATTACATAATCTATGATATTGATGTATAATAAATTATAACCATTCAATCATCTTCTTGGCACATCTGATCGATAACCGATCGATCCGAGCGGATTATTCTATCGTGAAATAGGCTTCAATCCATCTCTATAATTAACATATCTCTGGAATCAGGCAGATACTTAAGACATCAGATCGTCATGCAGCAATAGTAAGTTAGTTTGTTAGAGCTGTCCATATACGGAAGGTTATAAATTGTTTAGTGTTAGAACACAAAAATGTAGAAATTGATGCCAACCATCCTGATGAGTTCTATGTAATTTTTGTGTGTAAATAACGTTATTATCTACCATAATATTAATGTTACTGTGCAAACAATTAAAATTGATTACTTCTACATTTTCTACTTCATTATTAATACAGTGACCAGTGAAAGAAGCATTGATTACAGAAACGTACAAATTTTCGTTTTCAAGTAACCTTCATACGTTCCAGGGTTAATGTGAAACTTATTGGATAAATTTAAGGACTGTCTATCGATTGGTGAAATTGACGGACTTTTCACAGTACCTATATGCAATTTAAACTCGCGAAAATTTTCCAGAATTCACGATTCATTAACATACAGATAACTACTGCGGTTATCGGCGTTGATGAAGAATGATAATTGTTACGAATCGATTGTTTCGTCTCCAGAGACATTTCACAAAACGATAAATAACTCATAGCGAAACGACCAATACGAACAGCCGTAAATGATGATAAATGTCGAAAGAAATTAATGATTGTACAATTATCGCGGCCGCCCCGCCAGCATTTATCACGATTGTTTCAGCTAACAGTTTGACTAGTCGTAACAATTAATAACAATGATTGATGTTAATAAAGCAAACAGTGTTATGGCAAAATAAATAGAGTTGAAATCTA
>DVOY01000871.1:0-10108 GCA_018237585.1 Apyrrothrix maculosa
AATATCGAGCTTAAGATTACTAGTGGAACGTAGACCTCTGTCATGATTAGAACAGAGGTATTGAAACTTTTCCTTTAATTGTAATATAGAAACGATTGGAAGCGATGGGAACGATTTGATAGGAAAGGTTGGAAGGAATTATGTTAATTCTCAAAGTGATAAAGAGTTTATCAATTTGAGCTTATCACTTTCAAAATAAATTTACATAACAAGTTAGATGAGTACATAATTATAAATGAAAACTTTAAAACTATAAATATCTATTTGTTAAAAAATATATAATATTTATTTAATTTAAACTGATTAAACGTGGGAGTGTGCTACACTCCTCTGCCTACTCCTTTGGGGATTACAGGTTGTGAGGATACGTTATTTAATTTAAAAGTCAGCGAGATGACGGTAATACTCAAAATAGTTTTATTAACAGCCCTATATAATACATAGCCCTACATAAGCAAATAAGTTCTTGAATGTATTATTGTATATACCAAATATTATATATCAAATGTTATATCAAATACAATATATATTTTTTAATATCTAAATGTTTAATATATAATTTAAGTAGTATGTACATATTAATCTTATGTTTAAGGGTATAAAATATTATGTATCAAATATTGTATATCAAATATTATATATCAAATATTATGTAACAAATATAATATTGTAAGCATTGCATAGTGTTGATGAGGACGAGTTTAGTGGAGTAAAAAAGAGCGCTTGAACGCTCTGCGGCGGCGACAGATAAGGTTTTATGAGTTCACCACGTCGTTCGTCGCGAACGTTGGTTGCGCATCGCATCAGTGTGTGCAGAAACCAATTACGTATCTAGTTTTATTTAGTGCTGCGGTATTAATTATACATCTAAGTACACGCTTGGAAATTTGTTAGTTACACGTAACATCATGCCTGTAATCCCCGAAGAGGCAGGCAGAGGAGTGTGTTACACTCTCGCGTTTTACCAGTTACGTTTACGTCCCATTATGGAATAGGTGGTGAGTCTATTGCCAAACACCGGGCGAAGATCCAGACTCCGAGCCACTACAAGAAATTCTTATTCTAGCAAAATCCAGTAGTGTCGTTAGTTTAGTGTTTTCTTCGTTAAAGTTAAGGTACTAACCAATCCATATTTTAACACGTGATGAGAAATCCTCGTGCCCCGTTTTAGTAATATCGTGCGCGCGTTGTAGTGTGAGATGGGGCGTAGTAGAAAGATAAATCTTTTATGAAATATGTTGTTAATGCACTAATTGAATTAAATAGTGCAATGTTCACAGTATATTGCCCATGTATGTGATCCAATAATGCATATGGACCTCAATAACGTTTTAAGTTAAAAATCTAATGAACTGTAGCTGAAATAACACATGTAGTCGACGCATAATTTAAATTATTACGTTATTATTAATTATATTAAATTAATTATTATATTTTATTGTGACTGGTGCAACACGGGAGTGTGCTACAATCTAAATCCTACTTCTTTGGGGATTTACAGGCGTTATGTTACGGTTTATGTTGTGTTACTTATACGAAATTTTAATGGATTTGCATCGACAGGTCATGTCGCGTGTCATAATTTACAAATCGTCCAATAACCACAAGATTAAACTTCGATCAATCACGACGACCCCATCCGTAGTTAAAGTATTACAATTAATTTCCCTACATCCTGTATACGAATAGGTACAACATCAATTCTAATATTGTCCATCGACACCGCCGTGAATAACGATAAATACTACACATTATTGCCGATAAGACTCCATACACAAATGTGGAATCAAGGGAAGTACATACATAGACATTTACGTAAGTCTCACATACAGCTGATTTTCGGTATCTCAAAACTCTATCCTCCTGTATTCGGTTTCCTACTCCATTTTTACCAGTATATCGTCACTCCCAGTCCCTTACGGGGTAGGCGGAGAGTAGCATATATTAAGTAGTCCATCCACATAGACCGGCTGTGCTTCTTCTATATTCATCCCTCTATACGCCGCCGGTTTCGGAAATTTCTGACTCCTCCATCAACCAGTACATGACCTATCTGGTAAAGAAAGACTTAAATACTTATTTTGTATAATATTAAATGTTATTTGTTAAATGTTAAATCACTCGGCTGGCGCAACTTATAAAATAAATAAATAAGGCTGAGTTTTGGTCTCCCTGTGCAGTTGCGTCCATCTTGTTGCATACTATCGTTGGATTACACAAAAATGTTAGCATCCGTTGTCCACTTGGATGGGTTCGGATTGTTCTTTGCAACTAAGAGGTGTCTTCAGCATACTCAATCCTGCTTCGGTAGTTATTGTTTAGGCGTTTGTCGGTTGAATGTTTTAAACAGTTTTGACATTGAAATTATAATCATCAACCACTTTTTTGTTCCTCTGTTGGACTCAAGTCTTCTCTCGGACTGTGACGGTAAAGCCTTGCTTGTCTTGCTGATCAAGTTTTTGTACATTTTACGCGCCTAAAAGAATATTATGTACAGATCTGAGGTCGCCAGAGAACCTTACGAAAGTATCCAATGAAAAAGTTTTATAAAAACTTGCCATTGTTCATTAACAGTCGAATGTTCTAGAACAATGTATTATACATATGTATAATTGCAAAAAAGCATAGAACTAAGAAGATTATAATGGCAATGTACGTGATTTTCGTAATACTGATATAATTCTGTATATAATATTTACACAGTATGTTGTCGGCCAAATGTTTTTTTAACTAGATGGGGACACTTACACTTACTGAATAACCGTATTAAGATTCTGAGAAAATATTGTATGACGGTTGAGATTTTACAGCATTTTTGCACATCTAATATCCGCTACCTGAACGTTGGATTACTGAACATTATATTAAAATATCAACTTATCAAGTGCTCATAGCCTTTAGAATAAAATTAATATGTCCATGAGGACCCACCAGACATTCCAGTTTAATTCTCAGTGCTATTTATAGTAGGTTACATGCATGTAATCTTTGCATGTAAAAGTCATGTAAAAGCACTCAACGAAATAACTATTTTTGTTTTACACTCAGCTTGTATAGAGTCTAAATCAAGTGCTTTTACGTGTAGTGGCATTGTAAAATAGTTCAATAATAGGTGTATTTGATTGGAAAACGGTCATAGTATTTATTTAGTGTCTACCCTCTTAAAATCAGAACAGAATATTGTAATAAATGCTGGTTAGGGATATAAATACAAAACATTTGCTGGCAATTTATGAAATCATTTTTTTATTTAAAGACAGTAGTAAACAAGCATACATTTACCTGTTTGCTTCTGTAAAACAAATAAACGTAAAATCACGCCTGTGATCCCCGAAAAGGCAGGCAGAGCAGTGTTGTACACTCTCACGTGTGTTTTTTCAACCTTCCGCAGTGAGGACTTTGGGAGCAGGACTGTTCGTGTTGGCGTATTAATAGATCAAATAAGACAATGATGAGGAATACTATTAAATTGTAATACTATTAATATCACAATAACTTCATCAGTTAATGATTTTCTTATTAAAAAGTAGTCTGCTATGAAAATTCGTGTAAATGTAAAATCAAATAATGATTATGATGTTAACAAGTTAATTGTTATAAAATTCCGATAAGACACAAATGAGTTATTGATGTTTGTTTTCAACGTGTAAATGTATGATGTAAATTGTCTCTGCAAGGATAGAGAGAGACATTTGACACTTGGTGCTCCCAGCCTATCCTGTAAGGGACGCTACAATAAAAATAACGACAAATAAAAGTCAATAGTTATAAAAATTACTGTATGTTGCAAATTAGTTAATGATATTGATATTAAAAGGAAAACTGTTATAAAGCCGTGTTCAGACGAGTGACTTGGGGGCCGTTTTGAACAAATCTCTTGTTATCGGCAAGTGCTCCAACTGAGCGGGGCGCAAACGCGTCACTTGAGAAGCAGTAATGGAGTTCTCATGCTCGCGTCTCCGATGGTTTGCGGCGTTGATGTTACATACTTTAAATTTGCACCGGTAACGCCTGCGAGAGCTCAAGATGAAACTTTTCTCAACTTCTGAAGGGATTTAAATGGCCTTATTTAAAACTTTATCTGTCTATAAAAAGGATAGGCAGAAATTTCACCTCTGTGTAGCGTAAAAGTTTCGGTTATAGCCACTTTGAAAAATTGTTAAACTGAAAGTGGACCGACTGACGTGTCGTAATCTGAAGAGGCTTTCGTTGGGCAAAAGTATTTTATATATTTCGCACTAAAGGAAGTTTGTTGGGTTAATTGACAATATTTTCAAATTAGTTCCAAACTTGTTTTATAGGAAACGCACGATAGCTTTATTGGGTATGGCTTATTTCCAGCAATGATGTGAGATAGTCTGTCAAACAGACAGGAATATAAATGTCATTGGTCGTTAAAGGAGGAGGATGAATACTCTACAACTTATTTTTATTTTTAATCCTCTACAGCTTATTTTTATTCTTAATCCTCTACAGCTTATTTTTATTCTTAATCCTCTACAACTTATTATTATTCTTAATTCTGTGCAACTTATTTTTGTTCCTAATCCACTACAACTTATTTTTATTCTTAATCCTCTACAACTTATTATTATTCTTAATTCTGTACAACTTATTTTTGTTCCTAATCCACAACAACTTATATTTATTCTTAATCCTCTAAAACTTATTTTTCTTATAAATTTATTCTTATTGAAAATTTATTTCTTTTTATTTATTCTCGTAAATTCGTTCAACAAACAAGAACTAAACGGTGTTGTATAAGAATCCTCAAACGCTTATATTATTACATACCCACAAGAGCACAACTTGGATTGTAACAGAGTTTTGTTTGAGAGTATCAGCGGCCGATTGAATTTGTTTATCCAGAGAAAAGTTCGCACGGCTGTTCGCATTCAAAACGCTCGAACGGTCATCAAATGCAGCAGCTTCGCGCTTCGATTTGTTCCTTCCCGCTATTCACCCTTGTTACTTAAAACTTCCTTCTTCAACTTCAGACTGTTACTTTTAATTTACTTTTTCATTCGGTGTATTTGCGATTCCATTTCAATATGGGTTCGATTTATGAAAATTTGTTGCTGTTAGTTTTCATGGTAAATTTTTAATACTAGCTGAAGTTGAAGAAGGAAGTTTTAAGTAACAAGGGTGAATAGCGGGAAGGAACAAATCGAAGCGCGAAGCTGCTGCATTTGATGACCGTTCGAGCGTTTTGAATGCGAACAGCCGTGCGAACTTTTCTCTGGATAAACAAATTCAATCGGCCGCTGATACTCTCAAACAAAACTCTGTTACAATCCAAGTTGTGCTCTTGTGGGTATGTAATAATATAAGCGTTTGAGGATTCTTATACAACACCGTTTAGTTCTTGTTTGTTGAACGAATTTACGAGAATAAATAAAAAGAAATAAATTTTCAATAAGAATAAATTTATAAGAAAAATAAGTTTTAGAGGATTAAGAATAAATATAAGTTGTTGTGGATTAGGAACAAAAATAAGTTGTACAGAATTAAGAATAATAATAAGTTGTAGAGGATTAAGAATAAAAATAAGTTGTAGTGGATTAGGAACAAAAATAAGTTGCACAGAATTAAGAATAATAATAAGTTGTAGAGGATTAAGAATAAAAATAAGCTGTAGAGGATTAAGAATAAAAATAAGCTGTAGAGGATTAAAAATAAAAATAAGTTGTAGAGTATTCATCCTCCTCCTTTAACGACCAATGACATTTATATTCCTGTCTGTTTGACAGACTATCTCACATCATTGCTGGAAATAAGCCATACCCAATAAAGCTATCGTGCGTTTCCTATAAAACAAGTTTGGAACTAATTTGAAAATATTGTCAATTAACCCAACAAACTTCCTTTAGTGCGAAATATATAAAATACTTTTGCCCAACGAAAGCCTCTTCAGATTACGACACGTCAGTCGGTCCACTTTCAGTTTAACAATTTTTCAAAGTGGCTATAACCGAAACTTTTACGCTACACAGAGGTGAAATTTCTGCCTATCCTTTTTATAGACAGATAAAGTTTTAAATAAGGCCATTTAAATCCCTTCAGAAGTTGAGAAAAGTTTCATCTTGAGCTCTCGCAGGCGTTACCGGTGCAAATTTAAAGTATGTAACATCAACGCCGCAAACCATCGGAGACGCGAGCATGAGAACTCCATTACTGCTTCTCAAGTGACGCGTTTGCGCCCCGCTCAGTTGGAGCACTTGCCGATAACAAGAGATTTGTTCAAAACGGCCCCCAAGTCACTCGTCTGAACACGGCTTTATAACAGTTTTCCTTTTAATATCAATATCATTAACTAATTTGCAACATACAGTAATTTTTATAACTATTGACTTTTATTTGTCGTTATTTTTATTGTAGCGTCCCTTACAGGATAGGCTGGGAGCACCAAGTGTCAAATGTCTCTCTCTATCCTTGCAGAGACAATTTACATCATACATTTACACGTTGAAAACAAACATCAATAACTCATTTGTGTCTTATCGGAATTTTATAACAATTAACTTGTTAACATCATAATCATTATTTGATTTTACATTTACACGAATTTTCATAGCAGACTACTTTTTAATAAGAAAATCATTAACTGATGAAGTTATTGTGATATTAATAGTATTACAATTTAATAGTATTCCTCATCATTGTCTTATTTGATCTATTAATACGCCAACACGAACAGTCCTGCTCCCAAAGTCCTCACTGCGGAAGGTTGAAAAAACACACGTGAGAGTGTACAACACTGCTCTGCCTGCCTTTTCGGGGATCACAGGCGTGATTTTACGTTTATTTGTTTTACAGAAGCAAACAGGTAAATGTATGCTTGTTTACTACTGTCTTTAAATAAAAAAATGATTTCATAAATTGCCAGCAAATGTTTTGTATTTATATCCCTAACCAGCATTTATTACAATATTCTGTTCTGATTTTAAGAGGGTAGACACTAAATAAATACTATGACCGTTTTCCAATCAAATACACCTATTATTGAACTATTTTACAATGCCACTACACGTAAAAGCACTTGATTTAGACTCTATACAAGCTGAGTGTAAAACAAAAATAGTTATTTCGTTGAGTGCTTTTACATGACTTTTACATGCAAAGATTACATGCATGTAACCTACTATAAATAGCACTGAGAATTAAACTGGAATGTCTGGTGGGTCCTCATGGACATATTAATTTTATTCTAAAGGCTATGAGCACTTGATAAGTTGATATTTTAATATAATGTTCAGTAATCCAACGTTCAGGTAGCGGATATTAGATGTGCAAAAATGCTGTAAAATCTCAACCGTCATACAATATTTTCTCAGAATCTTAATACGGTTATTCAGTAAGTGTAAGTGTCCCCATCTAGTTAAAAAAACATTTGGCCGACAACATACTGTGTAAATATTATATACAGAATTATATCAGTATTACGAAAATCACGTACATTGCCATTATAATCTTCTTAGTTCTATGCTTTTTTGCAATTATACATATGTATAATACATTGTTCTAGAACATTCGACTGTTAATGAACAATGGCAAGTTTTTATAAAACTTTTTCATTGGATACTTTCGTAAGGTTCTCTGGCGACCTCAGATCTGTACATAATATTCTTTTAGGCGCGTAAAATGTACAAAAACTTGATCAGCAAGACAAGCAAGGCTTTACCGTCACAGTCCGAGAGAAGACTTGAGTCCAACAGAGGAACAAAAAAGTGGTTGATGATTATAATTTCAATGTCAAAACTGTTTAAAACATTCAACCGACAAACGCCTAAACAATAACTACCGAAGCAGGATTGAGTATGCTGAAGACACCTCTTAGTTGCAAAGAACAATCCGAACCCATCCAAGTGGACAACGGATGCTAACATTTTTGTGTAATCCAACGATAGTATGCAACAAGATGGACGCAACTGCACAGGGAGACCAAAACTCAGCCTTATTTATTTATTTTATAAGTTGCGCCAGCCGAGTGATTTAACATTTAACAAATAACATTTAATATTATACAAAATAAGTATTTAAGTCTTTCTTTACCAGATAGGTCATGTACTGGTTGATGGAGGAGTCAGAAATTTCCGAAACCGGCGGCGTATAGAGGGATGAATATAGAAGAAGCACAGCCGGTCTATGTGGATGGACTACTTAATATATGCTACTCTCCGCCTACCCCGTAAGGGACTGGGAGTGACGATATACTGGTAAAAATGGAGTAGGAAACCGAATACAGGAGGATAGAGTTTTGAGATACCGAAAATCAGCTGTATGTGAGACTTACGTAAATGTCTATGTATGTACTTCCCTTGATTCCACATTTGTGTATGGAGTCTTATCGGCAATAATGTGTAGTATTTATCGTTATTCACGGCGGTGTCGATGGACAATATTAGAATTGATGTTGTACCTATTCGTATACAGGATGTAGGGAAATTAATTGTAATACTTTAACTACGGATGGGGTCGTCGTGATTGATCGAAGTTTAATCTTGTGGTTATTGGACGATTTGTAAATTATGACACGCGACATGACCTGTCGATGCAAATCCATTAAAATTTCGTATAAGTAACACAACATAAACCGTAACATAACGCCTGTAAATCCCCAAAGAAGTAGGATTTAGATTGTAGCACACTCCCGTGTTGCACCAGTCACAATAAAATATAATAATTAATTTAATATAATTAATAATAACGTAATAATTTAAATTATGCGTCGACTACATGTGTTATTTCAGCTACAGTTCATTAGATTTTTAACTTAAAACGTTATTGAGGTCCATATGCATTATTGGATCACATACATGGGCAATATACTGTGAACATTGCACTATTTAATTCAATTAGTGCATTAACAACATATTTCATAAAAGATTTATCTTTCTACTACGCCCCATCTCACACTACAACGCGCGCACGATATTACTAAAACGGGGCACGAGGATTTCTCATCACGTGTTAAAATATGGATTGGTTAGTACCTTAACTTTAACGAAGAAAACACTAAACTAACGACACTACTGGATTTTGCTAGAATAAGAATTTCTTGTAGTGGCTCGGAGTCTGGATCTTCGCCCGGTGTTTGGCAATAGACTCACCACCTATTCCATAATGGGACGTAAACGTAACTGGTAAAACGCGAGAGTGTAACACACTCCTCTGCCTGCCTCTTCGGGGATTACAGGCATGATGTTACGTGTAACTAACAAATTTCCAAGCGTGTACTTAGATGTATAATTAATACCGCAGCACTAAATAAAACTAGATACGTAATTGGTTTCTGCACACACTGATGCGATGCGCAACCAACGTTCGCGACGAACGACGTGGTGAACTCATAAAACCTTATCTGTCGCCGCCGCAGAGCGTTCAAGCGCTCTTTTTTACTCCACTAAACTCGTCCTCATCAACACTATGCAATGCTTACAATATTATATTTGTTACATAATATTTGATATATAATATTTGATATACAATATTTGATACATAATATTTTATACCCTTAAACATAAGATTAATATGTACATACTACTTAAATTATATATTAAACATTTAGATATTAAAAAATATATATTGTATTTGATATAACATTTGATATATAATATTTGGTATATACAATAATACATTCAAGAACTTATTTGCTTATGTAGGGCTATGTATTATATAGGGCTGTTAATAAAACTATTTTGAGTATTACCGTCATCTCGCTGACTTTTAAATTAAATAACGTATCCTCACAACCTGTAATCCCCAAAGGAGTAGGCAGAGGAGTGTAGCACACTCCCACGTTTAATCAGTTTAAATTAAATAAATATTATATATTTTTTAACAAATAGATATTTATAGTTTTAAAGTTTTCATTTATAATTATGTACTCATCTAACTTGTTATGTAAATTTATTTTGAAAGTGATAAGCTCAAATTGATAAACTCTTTATCACTTTGAGAATTAACATAATTCCTTCCAACCTTTCCTATCAAATCGTTCCCATCGCTTCCAATCGTTTCTATATTACAATTAAAGGAAAAGTTTCAATACCTCTGTTCTAATCATGACAGAGGTCTACGTTCCACTAGTAATCTTAAGCTCGATATT
>DVOY01000872.1:0-10107 GCA_018237585.1 Apyrrothrix maculosa
CTTTGCTTTAAACCTACTCATTGTAAGAGTAGACTAGTCTGTAATATTGAAACCAGAGGGTCGTTGATTTAATGATAAACCTCTACTATTACAGTTTGATTTTATACATACAGTTCTAAGAAACATTTAATATTTTTTTTTATAAAACTGTGCCCGCTTAAATAACATTATTTGAAAATTTTAAAACATCAAATAGTTGTACACAAGGCAACTTGAAAGCAGTAAAGGTAACGGAATTTTATAGCCGTTAAGGATCTGTACTCTGTTTTTGGATTACAGGATAAGTAGATGTAGTAAAAGGAACTTTAAATAAGTCCTTACTGAGGATATTTACTAAACAAAAACTTGATCTAAGTCTATGCCGTTGGAACTTGAAACATTGTTTGAAGCTAGGGATTTTTATAGGAGAATTGGATCGCGGCAGTGAAGGCAGCAGACCAGCTCCACAGCATCTTGTTGGACCCAGACAACGTGAGCAGAGTGGAGCCAGCCGCCTCATCGCTAGTCCAGCATATGTGGGCGTTGAGTGACGCGGTATGATGATTATAATAACGTAAAAACAAGAAAAACCCTTTTATATGAACTTCCTTCCGTCTAATGTGCTTTAGATACAAACTTAAAGAAGGCCATATTCTAAACAACCAAAAACAGCTTTCAATTTCATTTCTATGGTTTCGTATGTGTTTAGGTAACATTGACTATTTTCTGTAGCCTTAGCACGAATCACTAGCGAGGTAGTATTCGTATCGTAAGCGTAGAAATTTGTATGAAAATTGTACAGCGCCTCTAGAGGGCGTAAATAGAACTAATTTACGCATACAAATTTCTACGCTCTCGATACGAATACTTACTCGCTAGTAATTCGTGGTAAGGCTACTGTTCTATGAAAGTCTGAAAGACTGTCCTGTATAATATACCTACGTGTGAGATAAGTCATGAAAATATAATAAGCACGACAGGTCTGTAAGGATAGAGGCATTAGGCACTCAGTGCTGGCGCGGTGACGTCATGAAAATAATGATACATTTCAGCTTTTCTCATTTGCTACATAAAAGCTCATAGTCAGCGCAATGTATACGTTACGCATCAACAACGATCGATACTAGTTGTAGTGCGCTTTAGTTTTTAGCTTAAGTCTACGTGACACTTTAAGTTACACTGGAGGTATTTAAAACTAGGGGTTTATAAAAACAGCGCTACGTTAAAACTGTAATGATTTGTTCGCCGGCGCCTCTATTGTCAGTTGTGGTTGATCACTCCAACTATTTGCCATTGTTGCGCGGTTGAGGCTTACAAAAATGGACGTACGATATCTCAACACCCCTGGAAAGATGTGGCTATTTTCCCTTTTTATAAATTATCGTAACGATTAACATAATTAATGGCATTATTATATGTTATGTCTTATTTACGTTGACAACATATTTTAATATCATGTTAATCAATCTAATTGGATACTGTTCTAATTAAGAATAAAATAAATTGATCAATTCATAGTCAGGGTGTTGACACCGTTGACCCTTAAGTATTGAGTGGTGATTCCGTTTAAGTTTAAATATTATATTATTGTGTATAGAATGTGTTGATTAATCTTAGTTTTGAAATAAATAAAGCATTGATAGATATATAGATAAGTATTGTTATATTTAATTGTTGTAAACATTTTACATTGTACTAAGAATAAGCGTGACGCGTAAAAATGCAAATACCTAGCAATCTATTAAATATTTACAGAAAGTCTTGAGAGTATAAGAATCAGAGATACCTTATAGAGATGTACCTCATACAGATTTAAAACAGAACTGGGTTCGAATCCTGGTGCCTACTTATTTACAAAATGACTAGGGTTTTATGAATATCTAAATGAAACTTAAAAACACCGTGAGAAAACTTGGAATTCTTACATTTGTATTTTAGAATCTCTAAAGCTTGTGCTGTCTGTCAAATCATATTTGGGCTACGTAACCTTCTCATACTGAGAGAACTTTGCCCAATATTCAGCCTTGGATCTTCATTTTTTTTAGGCGAGGCAAAACCTGAAAATGCCGCCCCCCCACTTATATTTATTTTTACGTTTATCATCTTAATAATTGCAGCTATCAGATGTCCACTAAGTAATTAACATTTGGACATAGGCCTTCCGGAAATAATGTATCCATCGCTGTTCTTTCTGTGTTATTGGTGAATGTGAATATGGGCGCTCTCTTATTTTCCGCCCGGGGCATAGGCCCCGGTTTTCTCCCCCTATATATGGGCCTGCCGTGCGCAGCAGACGTAGTCTTCTAGCAACATATTTTTTTATTTAGCTATAGCCTCGCGTTTCTCTACTGACCTTCTGATATACCGTCATACTTCTGACAACACTGATCTTACTTTCCTGAGTAAGAAAAGGACGGAGATGTGTGTAACAAAGAAAAAACGTAAAACTGCTAGTTACAATAAAAAACACGTTGGACAATGTATGTTATGTTAGTTGAGTGGTTAAATAACATACATTTTCAACGCTATAAAAACTTCTTACCATTCATACACAATAGCATTTACTTCTTGCAGTGTCAATTTGAGTAAAATCTTACGGAATCTTTTCTGCTCCTAAATAACAGCCTCTGTCTTTGTTCTATTTTGAACAGCCCGTTCCGCAGCTGAAGCCAAAGGAGGAACAGCAGGAGAATGTAGAAGATTATAAGAGACAGGGACGCGCCAACGGGCTGCAGCGGAAAGTTTCCGCGGTAATGTTACGCTATTAATACACACGTTGTAATTGTAATACCTACGGATTATGAAATTTACGACAAGTTCTGTCATTGTATCACCATAGTTAAAGGGATATAGGTTTCCTGTACTTTTCCTCAAAAATATCGTTGGAAAATATATAGAGTCACCCAACCTTATTGTTTCTATATCCATTTCAATCAAATATATTGTATGGTACACCTCTGTACAAAATGAGGCCACTAAACAGCATCATGGATAAAAATAAATCCTCAAAATATACATCCTCAGCAGTTTTCGTGTTGTGTTACCTGAGAGACGGAGCTATAGTCTGTCCTGGTCGGAAACATTTGATATAAAATAGGTTTTCTCCAGTGTAGGTAGAAGTCGCCTCGTTAAAAAATACATGAAGTGAGATAAACTTTGGTTACAGCACGACGCCCCGGCCGCCGCGGCGGCTGCGCGCTGAGCAAGAAATGAAACGACAACATACAAAATATTCGAATTTATTTATTCATCTCAACTTTAGATCGTTCAGAGAGCGTTTATGGCACAGTGGTGGGTAATGACATTTTATAGCGTGACTAGAAATAAAAATGGTGATGTCAAAAATTTGTTTGTGAATTAAAATACGTTGTTTTTTTTCGTTGGGACGAGTTCCTTATTTGTAATTAAATCTAACGCTAACAGAATCTTTGGTCGTGTTGAGTGTAGATTGTCAAATCGCGGTGGACACGTGCATTAAATTAATAAATCATGTCAAGTTCTGAAGGTGGGCCGTGAAGAGTTTTGAGCTAATGAATCGGCAATAGAAATTATATGGAATTCATCTCTTTAACACAGCGTTCGTAATACTTTTTTCTGCTTTGGCTTACGATGTATCGTCTAATATTGTTTTATGAACAGTTGCGGTTATCAACAAAGTGTTTATGAGGCTAATTTGGAGAAGTCGATTGGAGATTTTAAAAAGCAAACTATGTTCAGTAGTCAAATTGTCTACTATCATTTTCTTGGTACTCAAATATTGAATATATTCCCTGTTGATAACCGCAACTGTTTTACATAATAAGTCTTAAAATTATATTATTCGCAACAGTTATCAGTTAACAAATTTAAAACTATTTTCATTTATATTCCGAAACATTTGAACCTATTCAATTTGAACGAAAAAGTGAATATGCAATTTGGTGTACTTATAAATATAATTGTTTTAAATCGATTCAAATGTACCGGAACGTCGTGGAACGTTCGAGAATGTCGGTCGGAACTGCTCGGTCGTGGCTTACCCTAACTTACCCTAGCTTGTACTTTCGTGCGACCCCTCTTGGGGACGCATACGTAATAAAATATAATACAAAAATTCTATATTCTATTATTATGACATAAACTAGATAATAATTACGAGATATGGCAAGACAGTTACTGCGCATATTCACACGGCTAGGTGTGGCTGGACTGTTTATATAAACATCTTACAGAAAACCCACTTCGATGGCCTCAATGCCACTAGAAGGGTACATTATAACAAATATTTCTACGTTTGAATTACAATACCACGCGTTACGAGAACTCCCATAGGTAATTAACCAGCTAGCGCTTATATTAGTGAATATTACAAAAATATTATTCATATATAAAAATACGTACTGTATAACCCTAAAATATATTTAACACTGGCAGTTTCAGTTATTTTTTAAATCACATCACTAAGGGTTTGTGTAATATAGTTTTTTTTAAATATAACTTCTATAAATATATTATATACTAAACTACATAAACTAAACCATTAAAACGATTTTTTTAATTATTGACTATTGCTATATTGTAGACATTTATAAAAACAGCCTAGTAAATAAAGTAGCCGCTGTAAATAGAACTCATGTCGAATTTTACAATGTTAAATGCCTCTTACGCCTACCGCATGGGGTTCGGATATAACACAAGTAAATTAAATAATATTTTCAGTACATACAGTCAACGAGGTCACATAGTTAAAATATCATTTATTGGTACTTACTTAGTTATCAATAAAGTAGGCACCGAATATTACTCTCGTCGTATGTTTAGTCGAGAGATCAAGCACCGTTTGGTTCGGGGATTACCATGTTACACAAAACATACAAAGGATTAGTTGCAATATTGCCCAAGTAACTATAAAATATATGTAATTTATTAAATGTCTATTTACTCATAACATGAAAGATTTAATTTTTTCTCTGTAATATACACTACACAAATCTAAATAAGAATCTAGTTACATATAACATTTAGCTATCCTGTTAAGTGACGTATATCTATATATTTTATTAAGGCAACGCACTTATCTGTCTAAAACACACATAGCCCGCACGAAACAGAACATAACAAAACAAAAACAATTAGGCGGAGTGATAACAACCGAACCCATGGAATATCCGACTCACTCAACTGTACAACATTAAATTAATTTAATAAATTAAGTAACATAATATTTGTATAAACTAAAATACGTCAATTTGGCACTAATCTAATACTTAGAGACTACGGTTTACACGTGGAGCGACTCTCAAAGCGATAAACGCCAGAGAAACGTACGCATCTCTCGTCCACAGGGCATTCCATAATTTTGTCAAACGAAATTATTCGCACATTGTTTTTTTTTTTTATTAACCGACTTTATTATAATTATTACCGGCAAGAAAACTGCTCTGGATAAAGTTGTAAACGTGTCCCAATCATTCCCGTACTAGTGCAACAGGCCTCCGCTAGGTGTGGTGGGCGTGGCGGGGCGGGGAGCGTCAAGGGGCGTCGCCAGCGGGCGCGGCGGGCGCCAGCGCGCGGCCGAGGCGGCGGCCGGCGGCGTCCAGCTTGCCGAGGTAGGCGGCCGCGCTACCGTCGCCCAACAATTATAATTGAGTCTGTCTGTATACCGGCATTTAATACACATAGAGTGCATATGTATTCCAAAACGCATTAAACATGTGCAAACTTACTTCAGCATGAAGGGCTCCTCGCTCGGAGAATTTACGCTGAACAGTGATCGCCGTGTGAATTCACCGACTGAAATTTCAATTAAATTAATCAGTTTATTGTTTGGTTGTTGCGAGAACAGTTTAAGATAGGAATATGTTTTTGAGGATCATTTACACTTGTGTATGTATACCTAACGATTGTGTTTATGACGTTTTTTCGTGTAGCAAGGCAAATAATTTTCTACCCTATTAAGACCCTATAAGATTAGCATTGAGTTTTTGAGCTAATATGTTATTGCTAAAACTTACAACAACAAAACAAATAGAATATGTGTACCTATTACCTATATACTACATATACGTTTTGTAAACCCAATGATATTCCATATATACTGGTGTATACATCAGCACGTGCATTAAAAATGCTCAAGCGGAGTGCAGTAAAGCGTGCGAGTTTGCAATGCGCTGTGACCTGCGTGCGCGGCGGTGGGTGTGGCCGGCGGCGCGGGCGCGCGGCGCGGCTCGTGCGCGGTGCGGCGCGCGGCCGGCGCGGCGTGCGTGCCCGGCGAGGGCGTGCTGCCAATACATTATTAAAAGCTGCTCATTAATCGCTTTATTATTTTAATTATAGTACTATTATGAATATCGTACTTGTTTTATTTCACAGACAACAACCGCCTTTGAATCTTTTCTTTCCGTGTACCCTGTCGACACTACTAATTTCTAGTTAAATATGATGCATATTGGCCAACCGCCCATTGATCCTACCTTGCTGTAGTGAGTTATACTAATAAAAGCGCATAAATTAAAATAGAAATACGACGATAAGAATCAAACTCACGTCATGTAGGTGGCGTTGAAGTCGCGCGGCTGCCGCAGGATGCAGTTGGCGGACAGCGCGCGCACCTGGTGCCAGCGCCGCACCAGGAAGCCCATCCGCAGCACTATCACCACCACCGTCGCCACGCACCTGGCGGTCGACATTCAATTCAATTAATTCACTCATACACATTAATTAGTACATGAAGCGCGCAGATTGCAAACTAAGAACTTATTGACTGTAACTAAATAAATAGCGCAATGAACTAGTCGTCGAAGGATAGAGGTGTAGCGAGTGGTAGGCACTGACTTGAAGCGGCGGAGGCCGCGGCTGCGCGGTGCGGCGCGCGAGCTGGGCAGGCGCAGGCTGAGCTCCAGCTCGCCGTAGCCGGCCAGCACGCGCTGCAGGTAGCGCTTCTGCCACACCAGCGCCTTCTTGCAGCTCTCCAGCCGCAGGCAGCGCCCGTGCAGGTAGCGGATCTGCACACCACATGTGCACATTCCTTAACTACTCATAATAATCAAACAAACAACTTCACAATATACACGACTGACCTTCGTTTCTGTCCCAGATTACATATAAATGTACATAAACATTATTGACTTTCAAAAGGTTTGAAATCAAACAGTAGCGACCATTGCAGGTCAAATTAGGTCAATTCTAATTGTATCGATTTAGCATTGTTACGACGTAAAAATATATTGAAAAAGCACGGAAAATCTGTTCATATTAAATAATATTCGATTCGTTACATGCCACATATACTCTGAATATTTAATGAAGTTTATTATGTTGTCCTCATCAATTAACTCATTTCGTCCCAATTGTAGTCAGAAATGTTCTGTTAGGATTAAAGAGTTAAAAACACCGTTTGGCACAAAGTATAAACGCGAGCTTGTAAACTCGATCTAAAGAATACTATAAAAACATTGATTATCTATACTAAGAGTAGTACACAACCTTAGATTACAGAATATATATAAGAGAAATATAAGAGAACATTTAATATTAAGCACAAAGTGAATAAATATTAATATTAAGTACAAAAAAGTATTAATGTCAATCAAACGATTAACTTATTTTCAAAATTAGAAGCTGTCACGAAACACCCATCACTTACTTGTCATAGTTGTCATATTCTTACAAATGACCCAACAGAATATCACAAAGTAAAAATTCCGATGTTTTATAATGAATAATTACAACGAATATACAATTTTTATATAAAATATGGAGCAGCAGACAAGGAACGATTTGCAGTTGGCGCCGAACATGATGTGAGTTTCACTTTAAAAACTTATTGTTGCTGAAATGTTATATTTTTCTCGTTCGCTGTTTAAGAATAACATAATATCCGTTAATATAATATTTACTATGATATTTTTTTTTACATATATACATACATATATTCTGTTGCTTTTCCGAAAGCAAACGTTACGAAAGTCCGCATAAATTATGGGGAAAGTAATTTTTTATAATAAACCGGATATGATAATATGAGAATATATGAAACAATATGTGTTACACAGCATGTGCGGCGATCACCCGTCCATCACGAAGAGCGAGCTGAACGCGAAGGAGACCGCGTCGGAGGAGAAAGACCAGGAAATCAAAAAGTACACGTCCTATGGCAAGATCACACCTACGGTCAGCATGACACATTATTTTGAAAAGTACTACTCACAAATAATAATTAATGTCTCAAATGCACTACGCCCTTAGGTAGTCTGTATTATGGTATCTTATAATGCAACTTGTAACTAGTGAAACGCGGGCGTGTTCTACACTCCTCTGCCTACCTCTTCGGGGCTTACAGGCGTGTTGTTATATTTTTTTGTACATTTTAAAAACCGTTACACAGTGCACAGTACAAATTGTTCTAAGATACAATAAGGGATCACGCGCGGTTCTTATGGTTGAATTGTGTATGTGTGTGTGTGTGTGTGTGTTGAATTGTGTATGTGTTGAATTATGGTTGAATGGCATTACAATGCTGGCTTACGAGCCATACTGGTATACGAGCACGTGTGCAGGGCTCGCACACGCGGCGGACGGCGCACTCGCGGGAGCTGGCGGAGTGGGCGGAGCGGCCCGAGCGCGCCGAGCGGCTCGACGGCGACGTGCGCGGCAACCGGGCGCTTGTACAAGGTCAGTGGTAGTGTCATATTGATACTACGTGTTTTGAAAACAACTTGCTATCCAAATGCAATCATTGCGTATCCTAGTTTACAAAGCGAATTATTACCACAGATAAGGGTACCCAAACCTCGTACAGAATATGCATTCGACTAGGACAAAAACAATAAATTTATCATAAAATACATTGTCTATCGAAACTGCCTACAAGTAAGATATCAAGGTACGAGCCGCTTTATATTGCATAAAAGATTTGCTGATTAATGCCCTTGTACGTGTACTTTAATATGTTACGCGTTATCCCCGTAGCGGCGATCGGCAGTTTCCGCTGGCCGCCGTACCTGCTATGCGTGTGGGTGCTGGTGCTAGTGCTGACGCACGCGCTGCACTGCCTCGTGGGGCTGCTGGAGAAAGCCTTGCCAGCTATGCGGTGATTTAAACATTCCTCTTGATCATATATTACATGCGTTACGCACACAGCGGTAACGAAGTATACATGTAGTGAGAACGTCTGCCATGTCGTTTTTTTTCTCTAAACCTTTGGGCACAGTTCAGCTTCTTACGTCAGAATGTGACTGAGCTGTTTCTGCTCAGTAAAATGTTGTAATTTGTGGCCTAACATGTGGCCCGCGATAAGACCTCATCATTTTACACATGTGTAATTGACTACGTAGCCACGTGGCGATAGTTTGAAATTACGCTGATTGCATTTTTAACTGCAATGTAAGTATGGAAGGTATGTAAATTAACTGTCATACTGGGTTTGGCATAAGCCATAAATATCCAATCATAAACGAACCGTATAAAATTTACAATTTGTAACTGTATAATTGAAATTTGACTATTACATAATAGACTTTTATATATAATATGTTTGCAGGATGGTCTGCCAGTACTTCCGCACGTGGACGGAGAACAGCTGGAAGAGCGAGACGGAGCGGAAGCAGCGCGCGCGGCCGCTGGCGCTGGCGTGCGCCACGGGCGCGCTGTACGCGCTGTACTGCGCGCTGTGCGGGCTGCACGCGCTGGCGCTGTGGGCCGTGGAACCGCTGTGCGCCGACGGCGACGAGCACGCCGCGCCCGAGCCCGCCAAAGTCATCGATTACACGGATGAAATCAACAGCAAACTTCACTGTACTTGAAGCTGTGACGCACGCGTTTACCTTCCGCGGTATCTGATCGCGAACGTTTTCATTATCGCGACAACCAGTGCACAGAGAAGCGGACTTTTCTCTCGCTGTACTAACCGACGGATGTACCACGTTCACAATATCACGATTCCAATGCTTTGGACAGGAGAATCAGTAAAATATTTTAATACGTATGTGGGTTCTAATTTAAATTTTTTGTACAACCTATTAAAATATCACATTGAACTATCGGTTTGGTTGTAATTTATTTTACTATTTTATTTATTTATTTGATCTTATTTAACACCTTAGACTATGGGGTACAGGGGCGTACTTAATGCCTAATGGCATTATCTCC
>DVOY01000873.1:0-10104 GCA_018237585.1 Apyrrothrix maculosa
GGAGGACTACTGTGGATGCCCTCTGCCCCACCTTGGGGACTTAGGATATTAAGTCCAGTCAAGTGAGGAATCTTTGCTATTGATAATATGAAACCACGTCGAACCATTAAAAATACAAATTTGTAACAAGTAATACAGAAGATATCGACGTATGTCTAGCTGAGCTTGACCAACCTGTGCTCATGAAAATCCCGAAATCTCTTTACATGCGTTAAGCGCCTTTGGGTTTTGGTGATTAGAAATAGTAAATAGTATTTTATCTCCACCAAGACGTGACAGATGAGATCTTCCGTGTATTTAAAAAAGTTAAAAGTAAGATAAATAAACCACTGAAGCATAATTTTTCACTTCTGGTCATAATTTTTTAATTAAATATCACCAATAATTATAAATACCCTATTCTTGTTTAATATATAATCGTAAAATAAATTAATCAAATCGGATAAACTTGGAAAAAGGAAAGTAACTCTTTGCCAATGCTTAAAAAATACTAAAACCAAAATTCAACCTACAAACCCTAAACATCTGCTTTAATTATCCATCGAATCTTAAACTACGCTTCACTCACCTGGAAGTGCAGGATGATGGTCCAGATCAGGCCGAGGGTGAGCTTGGGGTTGCCGTCGACGATGTCCTCGGCCCGGATGTTGACCAGCTTGATTTTCTTGTAGCGCAGGAAGTCCAGCGCCATCTGGACGTTCTGCAGCATGTGGAAGCGCATGCGGCCTCGCTCGCGCGGCTGTAAAGTGACGACGAATTGATAAGAGATCATTATCAGTTAAACGAGGATGGATACTAAATTTTACATAGATTGATATTGTTTATCGGTGATGATACTGTTTCCCGAATTATATTTTTTTAATATTAGACGATGCTTATAAGGTTTCGATTATGAAGTAATTATTAAATTATTAAACAATTACTGCTATTATTTGAAAATATGTCATCAATATGATCATCGGCCTGGGTTAATCTATTGATGCGATAAATGCTTCTCCAGAAAAGCACCATAATGTCCTGTCGTTGCTCTCCCGTATCCAGTATCTTTCTATAGCTTTTCACATATCATCATTCTACCTAGCCAGGAACATCCTGCACTACATTTATCAAGCCTCAGTCTCCACTCTATAGAACACGTTATATATATGTATATTCTTGTACTAGTCAACCCTCCACCTTATGACAACAGTAGCTGCAAATCATGGTCTACGGTAATTAAACTATTTATCCATCATCAGATCGCCCGCACCGTGCCCCATTATGCAGTGGCTTCACGCCCCATCGTTAGCAGTCGACGTCCACGGCATGACGCAGCGCCCCCCAACGAGCGGTATCGTGACGCGTTAAAAGAATGACGCGGAATATTTATATTCACATATTTTGCATATCAGATTCATAGTTAAATCATTAGACGCTAACAGTTTATATGTCGTCAACTAATTTTATCATACGTCATCAGCATGTTTCAGTTGACAGCTGGAAATAATCCTTCTTTGAGGGGTATGTTTCCATACTAATCATTTCTATACAAGTGTTAATGACAAACGATTTGAAATTGAACTGGGTGCAATGACTAAATTTTTTATTTCACTAATACTGAATGAACGAACTAATTATTATTAACAGTTATATTCCTATTGTCCTTTTCGATTTCTATTACAGACATCTATAGGCGACAGCGATCACTTGTGGCTCCATCTGCCACATTTGCTACTCTCTTCATATAAATATGTACTCAGATTGATTCTCAAGTTGCATGGGCATCCTATTGGCGGTCGTTAAATGTACTGTGACTTGCGATGTACAGAAGTCCACAAATAAAAGCAACTTTTGCGTTGCTTCGAATTCGTAGGTCAAGAATGCGTGGACTACGATGTTTAGTAAGTTCAGTACTCGCAACAAATTCCTAGTCACGTCCTCGCCCTTTTACCGATACGACTTTCGTTCTGTGTCACACGCTCTTCCCAATGAAATGGAATCGGTCAAAGGCACGGTAAGAATAAAGTTGGATGCTAAAATAGCTATTGCCTTGAGTCATTGGTGACATTCTGCATTAGTGAACGATTTTTAGTACTACATCATCATCATCATCATCATCCAATATTAGGCAAGGATTTCCATTTCAAAATCAGGACTATAAATACCATGTTCTATAACGCTGAATTAAGGCAAAGTCTTGATTTGAACAGTGTAAACGTCCATGGAGTCAATTAACTGAATGGAAACATTAACATGCGGGGAACATTGGGGAATTTAATCGAACAAATTACAAAATTTCGAAGTTTCTAGATGTTGAAAGCTTTTAACACGAATCAATCACATTCCGAGATCGTTGTCTAATGGTAACCGTGTTGGATACGACGCCCAGTTTCGTGCCTTACATTTTTTTGCTTACGTCACGCTGCGGGCGGGAAGAGCCATCCGATTCTTATTGTACGATAATCGGGTACGAAATGTCACGGTACTATGTCATCATGACATGGCATAAATGACAGTAACTGTTACAAAAACGTGTTACCGAAACTCAAGTCAGGAAGTTTATTCATTTTGACTGGTTCTGTCCAAATTCATGCCGAGGATAGAGCGTGACCGCGCTCATTAGGGAAGACACGGGGAGACGGAGCCAGCAGGGAATTAAAATAGGCTGATGACGATGATGAAATCGAAAAAGGTAAAATTCGTTGAGGTAACTTATAAGCGAAAAAACAATTCTTAAGGTAGACTGTTCATAGTTATCCTTAAAAAGCGTCACATTATAGATTTATGTAACATTGAATGTAGCAGAACATTCCCAGTGTTGGGCAATTAAAATTTTGTATTACACATGAAATGACTAGAGCCCTCTGAATTTTTCGGAGGGACTTCTCACTTAAGGTCGCATTTCGATTCGATAATAAAATAGGAAAAGCAAACAGTCGACTATTTGCAAGTAGTCCTTGTTTGATATGATTTAATTGGACAGCGCAACAGAACAGACCGATTAACTATGCAATCATCTTAGTCATAATACAAGTCATAATAAAAGTTATTTTCTGGAGTATAATATTCAAATATCGAAGAAAAAATGAACCATCTATATCAACCCTTATCGGCTATATATCCGGACATATTAACTAAATACCCATGACCCCGACTGACCCCGACTGACCCCGCAGCCGAACTGCGGCACGGAAGGGCGATAGCGGGTTCGGTTCCACGCCGCACCTGCTGATTACTTTACAGGTGTGTGCGACGAAATGCCAGGCAGATATAAAATGTTTAAATGTCAATGGGATTGAAGGTGCATAAATTTGACTTGAATTAATACATTTCCTGTACAATACAATAGAATGCCTTGCCCAGCTGTGGGACTTTTTATTGTCAAGAAGTTACAATTCTTGGGGAAAAACGTATATACGATTGGATAAATATATATACTAATCTATTAATGGCATGGCAATCTTAAAAAGTAACATTTTATTAATATTATATCACCACGCCAGGTCTTTTTCGAGATAGGTAAAAAGCATGGAGTATCATGTATTTACCTACTCTAGTGTTACTGATCTGACATGCTTTTTCAAGAAACCTGTTCGTTCATTAGAACAGAATAGAATCGATAATCAAAATGGTGCCAATAAATGCCGTTCATATATCATGTTTATAAGAAATTAAATTCCTCACAGTAAATCCAACCAAGACCAACTTCCGCGAGTCATTTCTCAACGTGCACACGTTGGAATTTAACTATCGCAAGTCGGAAAGTTGTGTACGGGTTTCAGTCACGTGAAACGGCAGTTAAAAGCTTACAACTGTGCAGGTACTAACTGTCACTATCGTCGGATATAATTTGGATTCAGTAAAACGGCAAACTCATGAGGGAAAGAGTACAAAACTTTTACATTTTATCCTTCAGATCTGTAAGGGTAAAGATAATTAGCGCCCGCTTTGTGCCTAACCCCCAATATGCTAAGCTTAAAGACCGACCCAAAATTGAAGAGAGCGCATGGTCAACTAAATATCTTTTTAGGCAAAAGATTGGACCATGAATAGGTTCACTCGCTGCTATTAATAGCAGGCGATAAATATTATTTATCATTAATTATTATAATTTTATGATCACGCCAGATCTCTTAGGGGATAAGTAGATTATGTACGGATAAGTTATAATACTCATTTAAAGAGCTATCAGAAACGGTTACTCACGAGGTGTTCGCCAGAAAGCACCTCCAGCAGCGATATGAGGTTGAGGCCATCGCGCAGGTCTTCGAACAGATCGTTCACGTGCCGGTTCACCTGCAGACAGCACAGGAGATGGTAAGAGGTAGAATTGAAGAGCGATCGTGCGCAACACATGAAAAATGATGTTTTACTTCACACACAAAATTATCAGCAATGATACAACACTATAATACTTACACATATAGTAACATACTTAATACCAATGCATTAAAGAATACAGGCACAGCCATTTAATAAAACTACCAACAAACCATAAATGAATGAAAAAAACCTGCAAAATCGCTCACTAAAAACGAACACGACATTGAAGATGTAAAGGTTTTTGGAGAAAAAATCTTGTCTTTTATCTTTTTTAATCGAAAACAAATTAGCATTAAACTTTCATTGGTACTATATCTACTAATCATTGGTACTATAAATTCAAGTATTTATAGGAACGTTTAAATTTTACAACGTGCTGGCCTATTCAACCAGTACTTAATTTGTTTACCCTGAAACCTGTAACCATAACCTCCGCATAGAAAGCTTGAAGTATTACGGTCTGTCTCGATACTCTTTAGGATATTGCGTATTTATTGTATAAATATTGTTATATAAGTATTGATAAAATATTCCTTAACAAAAACAAACAGTTGTTGAGACAGTTCATGAATAAAGTTGGAACGCAAAATGGAATACAGAGGGAACTCACGACTATGGCACCAATGCAAAAGACATATTACACAATTTTCTGTATATTAAATATTTATCTTAAATAAATATTAAACTGATCTTAAAAATATACTAGACATGTATACCAATGTTACTGTGTCGTTAGCTATGTATAACCAAAAACGCTGTTAATAAAAATATTAGATATCTGTGCCAAATAATACATTATACGTCTCCATGCTTTTTAAAGAAACAGAAAGAAGCAATAAACACATAATTAAA
This sequence comes from Apyrrothrix maculosa, assembly GCA_018237585.1. Classification (NCBI taxonomy): domain Eukaryota; kingdom Metazoa; phylum Arthropoda; class Insecta; order Lepidoptera; family Hesperiidae; genus Apyrrothrix; species Apyrrothrix maculosa. The sequence goes on from DVOY01000873.1 coordinate 5,155, forward strand.
GCATATCTATGACAAGCAAAATTCTTATTACTAGCTATACTAAAAATATGTATGTACATATATGTACATAAGAACATTTATATACATTCATGTTATCTTCTAATACAAGACCTTAAAACAAGCATCAAATGAAGTTAACGTTTCTTGTGGTGCTACAAATGTCCATTGATGATGGTGACCACTTACAATTGCCACAAGATCAGTCTACCTTACAGCCTACAGTCATTAAAATAAATAAGATCTTTTATACGTTACAGAAGTAGGAACCCAATTAGCGAGAGAAGTGTTTATTTAATGTGCAGTTTAACGTGTACTGGCACCCAAGTATAGTTCTATTATCTATTTTGAAACTAGATCCATTAAGATGGTGATAATTTAAGCAAAATGAGAGTAATTTATACACTACAACATACGTATATCGAAACATACAACTAACTGTAAAAGCCTGCATCATGTAACTTACTATATGTATGTATATCGCTATGCTGATACAGTACAAATAAATAAAGAACAGGTGGCTGCGCAAACGGAAGTAGGACAATAAATACCATTAACTGTGTACAACAAATAATAAATTATAAATACTGCAATTATCGATAAATATAAGCGATTATGTCCATGTCGGCTATGAACACTACGGTGACTTGAGCGGGAATAATAAATGGTTGTGATTATTGCGTCTGTCCACTTAGACACGTGGTGTGTATATATTTAAAGTAAATTTGTATGATTAAGATATTGATCGTATGATTGATATGAATTCAAAAGAACCAAGACACGAATGTAATAGATCGTATGTAAAGTTCATACATTTTAACACAATTAAAGAATATTCTACCGAGGGTACTATCACTTAAAAGATTACTGTCGGAACATATTCATCTTACTCCTTTTTATATTATTTACTAAATAATACTTTAATTAAGTCTCACACAGGCAGTACATCCATTGATATAAATCCAATGGACGTAAACCAATGTCATAATTTATTATCAACTTTATTACTTACAAGATACTTATAAGAAACCAAGATACTTACAAGATTAAGTTACAATATATATTCTTTAAAATTTTCTCGATTCTTCTAGATTGCTATGACCAAAAACATTTCTAGTTTTTACAGTAAAAATATAAAACATCTACATACATGGAAATGGATCAATACTGATAAAATCAAACATCAACGTGTTCCTTACCTCAAAAATACTAGTTATATCTAGGTATCAATCCCTTAAAAATACTAGTTAACCTAAAATTCATATTGCACACGGCTCAACATACTCCGCCCTTAAATATGGTAAACGTGTTATATACGACGATGACATATCAATAAGCCCACGTAGAGACCTCCATGGCGCACGCGAGGAGATCGCACTGCAAGCCAACTGCCCATATCCGGTTAGGAAGCCATCAGGAAACGGCCAATCTGAGCTTAAACGCGTTCACAGTTCTCCTGAAACTGGCGCGATCCGGTTTCATTATTTCCACTAACCGTTCATCGGTTTCAGTGTAAGTGTTGTGGGCAATGTTCGGTAAATTGCCGGCCAAACTCATTGCGAGATGTATATAATGGGTAGCGTAGCACCAGTAGTAGCAGTTTAAAGTGTGCAGAAACCCACAAAGAACATAACACTCAGTTTGACACACAGGTAATATAATAATTTAGTATATCTGCCTAAAAAATAGTTGCACTTTTTGTTTTTGTTGTTATATTTCGATGAATTACTGATAACCTAACCCTCGCCGCAAGTAAATTCCAGATAGAACATAAGCCTTCGAGTTTTATCAGTGCATCGTACACTTCGACATATTCCCGATGTAAATAACATGCCTGACGTATAATAAACCTAGTCGTATCGGCGATGATAATATTTATCGCACAGATAAACAATAAGGCTATTGTTTCCGTCCGTATTTAACACATGAACATACGGCGTATGTCATAAGGATATATTCACTATTAAAGACAATATTATTAGAATTTAAGAATTATAGATAATTGAATTCGTAGGACAAAATTAAAATTTCCCCATCCGAGCCAATCCTACGCACGAATATTACAAATACGACAAATTGAAACTGTATGCTTAGATATTATTCATGACCCGAATAATTGGATACGAAGAGCTGAAGATCGAGCTCAGTGGCTTGCTATTGGAGAGGCCTATGTCCAGCAGTAGACGGGAATAGACTGATAATGATGATGACGCAACATTCTATTAAATTTATTTCCTCAACCCTTTGAAAGCTAGTCACAGTGCCGTCTTCTAAGAAATTTTAGTTTTTATATTCAGCGTTGGAAATGAAAGCAATTTAAAAAAATCCTAATGATAATAAAAAAGGATAATAATGGCACAAAACAACAAAAATATAGAATACCTGATGGTGTCCTTAATAAATATTTAAGTTACAAAATTGGTGGAACAAAATATTTAATTAGAATAATAATACAGTTCTAAATACACAAGCCAACAATACACTAAAAAAAACAAGAATCAGATGTTCACACTTGCGGAGTATTAAAACTAAGGTACATCCAAACGCTGATGTTACAAGCTACAACACAGCTCATTCCGATTAGCATCGTGCTGTCACACAACGGACGACTTACTTGTTGGGGTGGGCAGCATGGTTGGTTATTGACGATCTCGCACACGTGAAGACGCGTGTACGTCTGTCCGAGCAGCGTGAAATACGCAAACATCTGGGTGAGATTGTATACAATAAACATTGACATTTTAATAACGTAAATCACATTATACGAGCGTAGGCGTTCATGGAACTTGGAAAGGAACTAAATTTGCAATTTTCACACTTTGGAATATGTATATATAAAGTGTGGCTTTACAAAGGAAACTATCAGTTATAATGATGAAGGTCAAACTATAAGGTATGATTAATTCAGAGGTAGTTATGGTAGTTTCTTTGTAATCGACATTAAACAGAACAAGCAAATAATTTAGATGCAAAAATATTAATCAAACATCATCGGAACTACACACGGCGAGTCGTGATTGATATTGTGAATTTTGTCGTCGTGAATTATGATAATATTAAACACAATAATTCAAATTTGGAAACTACACGATAAAAATTGTTTAACATATCGATCGTACAAAACGTTACAAGCTTAATGTGGATATAGTAAAGATAATAAAGGCAACACACGAACAAAACCGTGCGTAGATAACAATTCATAACTGACTAATAATCAAAACACTGGTACACAAGAAAAATAGAAATTGATAAAAAAAATTGTCAAAAAACCCTCCCAATAAACAAAATATATAGGGTAGATGTAAAAACATAACCGATTATAAATATCATGCATAAATTAAAAGTAACTAAAAACATTAAATAAAATCAGTATCGAAATTGTTGTATAAAAGTGGCATGATGGTTAAAGTAAATTTTTATAAGATATACTATTAATAGAAGTGATTTAAAAGACGCTACCGATCCCATCGAGACTGGCTATGCTTTAGTAACTCGTGTGGTCACTCAAATATCTTTAAACGATGGTGACCCACTACCAACAGATGAACGTGCTTATCAAATTGTGCTATATAAGACAGAAAAGCAAAAATTAAGTGTAGTAAACCACTTTTACTTTTCATTTTAATTAAATTCATATATTCTAACTTATACATTCTAGAAGTTTCAACATTCGCATACACCTATATTAAAGTTACAATTGGTCTTTCTAGATTTTCTTAAGATGACATCACAAAGATAATAATGAAATAACGATAAGCTAATCTAGACAACTAGCTAATTATAAATAAGCTAAAACACAAATGAAGCGATAGAAGCGAAAATGTATGACCAGTGCCTCGGTAGCAAATGAATTCTAAAGTCAGAAATTCTACGTACTCACTCGCCGAGTTTTACAAGAAGACTTTGTGCATTAAATGTATCAACGAGTCGATTAATTTATTATATCTGTGCAATTGGAATCTGTGCATGAGATCACGGTTAGTGCTGTTTGTCTCAATGATGTGAAGCTCTTTGTAAATAGAACGCAAAAATGTCATTGTGTTGAGAACGCCAGCGTCACGAGCGGAATATTTTTTAAACAAATATGATGACACACGCTTTGAAAATGTTATTACAAAAATATTTAAAATGCTTAGTTATTTCGTTCCAAGTATTAATAAATTCCGTATCACATAAAATTATGAATTTAGGTTGATTCATTTTTATTGATCGTATTGTGTTGTTTTAAATGTTGAAACTCGTTACCTCTATCAGAAGGCCTGCTTTGATTACTTGTAGATGTATAGTCAATAACTACACCTAAATTTACTCGGACATCAAGTTAAACAGACCGAGTGCAGGAAGCAAGTGCTGTTTGAAGCAAGCAAGCCAATGCTCCTTGAAAGAGTGCACTTAAGTCTTCCCGTTGCTCAACCTTACTCAAATTTACCTCATGTACTTCTTACACTATGTTTACGAACACTAATTTCTTTGAGGCCATCTAATTATTTATTATTATATATACAATTTTGAAATATCTATGATTGATAGTAATATACACTTGCCTACGAAAGTTATTGCAGATTAAACATTACCACTCCACTGCTTATTTTATTGGGCATCAAAAGGTTTAACAGATTACAAAAAAACGTAAGCAGCTCAAACAATGGAAATAATCTCGTTGTATTGGACACAGGTTTTTTAACAAATTGAGAACATTTAAGGTCATAGTCTACCACGTTGGCCAATCGAGGACGTGCATATGATCTCATACGAAATATATATACTCGTATTTCAATGATGATGCAAATAATGATACAGACACTGAAGAAAACTTAAGAAGTAATAAAATCTAATTATACACAAAAGAGTAAAGTTATTAACTACTTTTCTTCATTACCTTCAGATACTTCCAATGCTGCTCCATATCCAAATGTTAAGCAAAACAAAGGAAAAACAGACAAAAAATATTAT
>DVOY01000874.1:0-10103 GCA_018237585.1 Apyrrothrix maculosa
TCAAACTTCGCAGTATGACTTAACATAACATCCCGACTATTTACATTTTAAGCGCGTACGTGTTATTTCCATAATTTTTTGAACCTGTAATCCTGTCTATTAATTAACTAGATAGGCTTAGGCTGGTTTGAAAAACAAATAGGTTGGCGGATGTTGAGTATTTCCAAGAACTTGAATCAGAGTAGCGTGAAATAAGTTGTCAAAAACTTCTCCTGCTCGTGAAACAAAGGCATGGCTGGAAAATATATATTTGTTCATCATTATAGTGATCACATCAGCAGACTTCCGGTTTTACCATTATGTGGTTCACGTGGAGCCCGACACGTCAAATTGAAACCGTTTAACATTTGTTCCATATCCTGCCCAAAACAGACCATATAAGTACCATTTGTGTTAAAACGCAGTTTCTCTCAGTTCAATATTTGAAAGACATCTTTCAAAGGGTCTGTAAACAGTTTCAGTGATATTACATCGCCCTGATTTTCAACCCGACGCAATTGGAGCGGATTAGTCTGCTGATTTCGTATACGGACAATCATCGTAGACATATAATATAGACATTTCGTCACATTTATGTATCGTCAAGCCACGCGGCATTTCTGCAAGGATCTCAGAACAGTCCAGGGTAAGGTGGAATCGAAAGTTTTCACATCGTCTACAAAACGCCATTTGGTATTTTTTTTAATAATATTAAAAGTATTTACTTACACACATGTTTAAAATATTTATTTTCGAGTCTCAGATTGAACACCACTGCCCTAGACGGATGCCGCGATCAATTTGCGAATGCAGACCGGACGGTGGATGGTGACCGCCGTCGTTACAACAACAAGCTTATTTCAACCTATTCTACCGTCCGCGATTTCGTTAGACTTTATGAGAATATATTGCAAAACATTATTCACTATGCGATGCATTTTATACAGTTAATCTAACAAAATAAAGTAAATTAGTCAGTTTATACAGGAAAGCATCTTTCTAAGTTGTACGTACAAGAGTTTGAAGAAGTCTGAATGTCAGTAAATATATTTACTATACAACACTTATGTGCACGAGTTTACCTGTACATGTATGTATATAAATATGTACATATTCACATAAGCACGTGTGTGTACCTTCAAAGTTAGTGTCCATAAATACTTCAAACATTTATTATAATGTGTCGGCTAAATTCACGTATGTTCTTTCGGGGTGGCCTAACTAGTTTTGAATTGAAAAATACAGTCTCCGTCACGACCTCTCTGCAACCGGCGGGAGCTCATGAAGAAGAAACCTCGTGGAAGTCCGAAATTAGTCGAGCCATTCCGAAAAAATAAAAGGGGAGTTAAGCCGGCACTTACTCGTATATAATATTGTGTATAAACACTCACGAAACATTTAACTTCAAACATTATTCGTTACAGTATGGTGTAATTTTAATTTTTCCCATTACTTAGTGACTTACATGTTGAGATAGTTAATAAACTAGTGATACCGGTAACTTTATTTAAATTACTTGATAGAGTTTCACGCAGGCACTAAATAATACTGTTATGGAACATAAGCTGGATGCAGCGAATGAGGATTTATTGCGACGTATTCCATTAAAGTGCGAAGAAAATAAAATATAACTCGTTCGCAAACAAGGTCATTTTAATGTTTATGCACAGCGGATACACTAGCGTTTAATGGTATTGAGTTTGAAATTATTTACTTTCAAATCTCTCATATACCTAGACAATTTATTTTGCAAAAACGTATGACAATAAAACATTTAAACGTAAAACGTACCAGATGTTAATGTGAAAATTCAGAAGTGTCGTTTTAAGTTTTTTTTTTATTTCAGTAGCCCGAGCGCTATTTTAGTATTTTATGTTACAAAGAATAAAAGTAAAATGTTAAACAAATTAATGTAAATAAGTTCTGAGGGCGCAACCTAGATGTTGTAATTTTAGTTTACACCCTAGACAAAATTTTAGAATTTTTATAAATTTTAAATTATTCATACTTCCCTTGAAACAAATTGAAATTACGATACATCACAACGAGACCTCATCAAACGATGCGCACGTTCCGTTTTTCTCTACAACAAATTATGAGTACACACTTGTGCGATGATTAGTCACGTTTGGCACACTGACCACGAGGCAATTCGAACTGACAGCTGACAAGCGCATGTCTAAGCTAGACAGCCAATTCGCATGTTACCCAGTATCGTCTTACTTTATTAAATCTCGTACGTGAACAAAAAATCTTCCATCATCCTGTCACAATGTCATGCATTCACATTCATTTACGTTTCATATAGTAAACATTTCAATCAAATTTATTCGCTCCGTATCATGTTCAATCTGCGTGAAATGGAACGAAACTCAATTATGTCCGGTTAATTAATTTATTATGATTATCGATTTAAGATGCGGCTTCAAAATAAAGAAGCGACGTGTTAATTCAAACGTGAAAACGTTTTGTGCTACATTAATTTTCATTTTGATTTTTTTGGTAAATAAAATGGAATTTTATAAGTTCTATATCTTCTATATGCTTTTATGTTCTTCTATACGCTTTTTGAATTTATGTGCATACACTTATAATCTAATTATTGAAGATCTCTATTCTTTAAATTTCATCTAAATGTATTCCAAATAAGGCCGTACGACGTGTGAACCTTATTTTATTAAGCTTTATTTTGGTAATTAAAATAAATACTTTACTTTCATTAATAATATTATGTACATAATCTTAAAAATTCTTAAATCAACTACGAGTATTACAGGAATATGGTCGAATACAAATCCTGAAAGCACAACATCAAAATTTATTAGGTTTATTTCAATGCAGTAATAGATTTCCGAGCCCAGTGAGCTTCGTGTAAGATGAAATGAAACAGTGGATAAATTATAAATTATGATAGAGATGACTTTACGATTCGTTCGTGAGTAAGGGCGAATGTATCTTAGGGTAAAGTGATATTCGACTGGATCTTGGTCAAGATTACGTAGTTATTATACTACTTATAGGTTATTTTGAAAAATAAATTAAGTCTGTCACTAATTTAACACTAAATGATGATCTTATTAACAACTTATATTGACACAAATAGTCCTACACCTATAGTTCTCTTCGGGGACTTCTGTCTGCTGACTTGCAATGCTTTTCATAAAAAATCTTCATGAATTAAGGCGGAGTCCCGTGGTATTTTAAAATTGAATGTTACGTAATAGGAAGTATATTTATAAATTTTACTAAAAGTGCATTTATAAAAGATGCAGTACATACATACAGTTTCACTTCGTAAAACCAGCTTTATCCTGGTGCAAAATGCTACCGGACTGGACTGCGGACCCAGTGCAAACTAGATTATGTACCACATCCGCACCACATAGTTCTTGTAAATACGTGCAGAAAAAATGAGATCTTTTACTAATTTAAATTTATTTCCATTCTCTGAAGTGACAATTGGGCTTCCATTTATAAGTATTTACTTTGCTGGCAATGCTTGTGAGACACAAAAGTTGTATATATAAGTAACTATCAAATAAGTAACTATCGTTTTGAGTATAGTACTGTAAACCTAATAAAGTTGAGGATCGGATCTTGCGTAAATCCCCGAATATCTCGATTTACCTATAATGGTTTTTTGTGGCGATAAAAATGAAAATAACAGGCAAGCGAGCCGTTGTAATCCGACCATAATCTGCTTACTCGTTCAAGTCGAAGCTCACTTTGCGGAAAGAATCGGGTGAAGAAAGTAACACAAGCGTGGGATTATGGGACGATCAAAATAAAAGCCTTACTTAGATAGCCGTGTCTCGATAGTATCGCGACGCATCCAATTCTCTTTGAATATTGTTTCGTAAATTTGGGTCTTTTCTCATTACTTTAATTCGTGTACGAATGGTAGCATGCGATTGGTATAAAGTATTAAGTATATTTTAACAATGTAACTTTAATAATCTAAGTTTGTACGAATATATCCATAAAATTATATTTATCGGGTAGCTTGTAAATTTATTTTTTTCTACATATAATAATCTCAATATTTTATCCATTTATTATATATGCTAAAGATGATGATATTAAGTAACTAGACATTATCCGCCGATTCTTATCTATGAACTGCGTGATTCATGGCCTTTCTCTTCGATTTTGACCTTAATTACTCTCTGAAAAATACTCTCCTGCCTATAAAAGTGCTGCCGAAATATGTTCAGCTGATTCTTAGATTTATCAGAAATATAAGACATACAAAAATATCCTGAGAAACTAAGGATTACTCTTCAATTATTTATATATGTAGATGTATTCTTCGAAATAGGTACATGAAAAATGTGGGGTATGTAAAAAGCGACATGGACATATTATTTTGCGGTCGCAACGTTGCATCTTCATTAGGTATCATTGGAGAAGATGCATAAATATAGAATATCCGTCATGCAGTGTTGAACATTTGCGTGGGACAGCAAGCCCAACATTGGATTTAACTGTTACCAAGGAAATTGACCAAAGCTTTGATTTAAATTATTAGCTGAAGGAAGTTCTTGGATAACAAATTAATTTTTATATTATTCAATAAAAAGTATTTCTTTATAACTTTATACAAATGTTCCAATTTTAAAAAATAAATTTTATTCCAAATCACAATAAAAAGTTTTCAAAACAACGTATTTTTCTTGAAGAAGGAAGTCATGGAAGATATAAAAATTTACCTACATTTAAGTAAAGTACACTTAGGTGGTGACGAACGGCCTGTCGTTCAACAATTCACATTGATCGCTTAATTACACTTTAATTAACTTACGCTGAATGAAAGTTCGTGAGCAAAATTGTAAAGCTCCAATAAAAACGGTATTTGATTCCTTAAGTATACGTCGTAAGCTCTTTAAAAGTTTATTTAAAAAAATATCCAAAAAGAAAATCGTATAGTCCGAAAGAGACTGAAAAGAAATTCACCACCGGGAAACATGACCGTTAAGGATTGGCAGATATTATTGATGTAGTGATTGTGAGGTCAGATTGTTGTAAAAGTTAATTTTTGGAGCCTTATGAAGATCTGCCGACAGCAGTTATCGATCATTTAAGTGAAAGTAATTTGAAACGTTCACCGCAAAATTTAACTTTTACAACAATCTGACCTCACAATCACTACATCAATAATATCTGCCAATCCTTAACGGTCATGTTTCCCGGTGGTGAATTTCTTTTCAGTCTCTTTCGGACTATACGATTTTCTTTTTGGATATTTTTTTAAATAAACTTTTAAAGAGCTTACGACGTATACTTAAGGAATCAAATACCGTTTTTATTGGAGCTTTACAATTTTGCTCACGAACTTTCATTCAGCGTAAGTTAATTAAAGTGTAATTAAGCGATCAATGTGAATTGTTGAACGACAGGCCGTTCGTCACCACCTAAGTGTACTTTACTTAAATGTAGGTAAATTTTTATATCTTCCATGACTTCCTTCTTCAAGAAAAATACGTTGTTTTGAAAACTTTTTATTGTGATTTGGAATAAAATTTATTTTTTAAAATTGGAACATTTGTATAAAGTTATAAAGAAATACTTTTTATTGAATAATATAAAAATTAATTTGTTATCCAAGAACTTCCTTCAGCTAATAATTTAAATCAAAGCTTTGGTCAATTTCCTTGGTAACAGTTAAATCCAATGTTGGGCTTGCTGTCCCACGCAAATGTTCAACACTGCATGACGGATATTCTATATTTATGCATCTTCTCCAATGATACCTAATGAAGATGCAACGTTGCGACCGCAAAATAATATGTCCATGTCGCTTTTTACATACCCCACATTTTTCATGTACCTATTTCGAAGAATACATCTACATATATAAATAATTGAAGAGTAATCCTTAGTTTCTCAGGATATTTTTGTATGTCTTATATTTCTGATAAATCTAAGAATCAGCTGAACATATTTCGGCAGCACTTTTATAGGCAGGAGAGTATTTTTCAGAGAGTAATTAAGGTCAAAATCGAAGAGAAAGGCCATGAATCACGCAGTTCATAGATAAGAATCGGCGGATAATGTCTAGTTACTTAATATCATCATCTTTAGCATATATAATAAATGGATAAAATATTGAGATTATTATATGTAGAAAAAAATAAATTTACAAGCTACCCGATAAATATAATTTTATGGATATATTCGTACAAACTTAGATTATTAAAGTTACATTGTTAAAATATACTTAATACTTTATACCAATCGCATGCTACCATTCGTACACGAATTAAAGTAATGAGAAAAGACCCAAATTTACGAAACAATATTCAAAGAGAATTGGATGCGTCGCGATACTATCGAGACACGGCTATCTAAGTAAGGCTTTTATTTTGATCGTCCCATAATCCCACGCTTGTGTTACTTTCTTCACCCGATTCTTTCCGCAAAGTGAGCTTCGACTTGAACGAGTAAGCAGATTATGGTCGGATTACAACGGCTCGCTTGCCTGTTATTTTCATTTTTATCGCCACAAAAAACCATTATAGGTAAATCGAGATATTCGGGGATTTACGCAAGATCCGATCCTCAACTTTATTAGGTTTACAGTACTATACTCAAAACGATAGTTACTTATTTGATAGTTACTTATATATACAACTTTTGTGTCTCACAAGCATTGCCAGCAAAGTAAATACTTATAAATGGAAGCCCAATTGTCACTTCAGAGAATGGAAATAAATTTAAATTAGTAAAAGATCTCATTTTTTCTGCACGTATTTACAAGAACTATGTGGTGCGGATGTGGTACATAATCTAGTTTGCACTGGGTCCGCAGTCCAGTCCGGTAGCATTTTGCACCAGGATAAAGCTGGTTTTACGAAGTGAAACTGTATGTATGTACTGCATCTTTTATAAATGCACTTTTAGTAAAATTTATAAATATACTTCCTATTACGTAACATTCAATTTTAAAATACCACGGGACTCCGCCTTAATTCATGAAGATTTTTTATGAAAAGCATTGCAAGTCAGCAGACAGAAGTCCCCGAAGAGAACTATAGGTGTAGGACTATTTGTGTCAATATAAGTTGTTAATAAGATCATCATTTAGTGTTAAATTAGTGACAGACTTAATTTATTTTTCAAAATAACCTATAAGTAGTATAATAACTACGTAATCTTGACCAAGATCCAGTCGAATATCACTTTACCCTAAGATACATTCGCCCTTACTCACGAACGAATCGTAAAGTCATCTCTATCATAATTTATAATTTATCCACTGTTTCATTTCATCTTACACGAAGCTCACTGGGCTCGGAAATCTATTACTGCATTGAAATAAACCTAATAAATTTTGATGTTGTGCTTTCAGGATTTGTATTCGACCATATTCCTGTAATACTCGTAGTTGATTTAAGAATTTTTAAGATTATGTACATAATATTATTAATGAAAGTAAAGTATTTATTTTAATTACCAAAATAAAGCTTAATAAAATAAGGTTCACACGTCGTACGGCCTTATTTGGAATACATTTAGATGAAATTTAAAGAATAGAGATCTTCAATAATTAGATTATAAGTGTATGCACATAAATTCAAAAAGCGTATAGAAGAACATAAAAGCATATAGAAGATATAGAACTTATAAAATTCCATTTTATTTACCAAAAAAATCAAAATGAAAATTAATGTAGCACAAAACGTTTTCACGTTTGAATTAACACGTCGCTTCTTTATTTTGAAGCCGCATCTTAAATCGATAATCATAATAAATTAATTAACCGGACATAATTGAGTTTCGTTCCATTTCACGCAGATTGAACATGATACGGAGCGAATAAATTTGATTGAAATGTTTACTATATGAAACGTAAATGAATGTGAATGCATGACATTGTGACAGGATGATGGAAGATTTTTTGTTCACGTACGAGATTTAATAAAGTAAGACGATACTGGGTAACATGCGAATTGGCTGTCTAGCTTAGACATGCGCTTGTCAGCTGTCAGTTCGAATTGCCTCGTGGTCAGTGTGCCAAACGTGACTAATCATCGCACAAGTGTGTACTCATAATTTGTTGTAGAGAAAAACGGAACGTGCGCATCGTTTGATGAGGTCTCGTTGTGATGTATCGTAATTTCAATTTGTTTCAAGGGAAGTATGAATAATTTAAAATTTATAAAAATTCTAAAATTTTGTCTAGGGTGTAAACTAAAATTACAACATCTAGGTTGCGCCCTCAGAACTTATTTACATTAATTTGTTTAACATTTTACTTTTATTCTTTGTAACATAAAATACTAAAATAGCGCTCGGGCTACTGAAATAAAAAAAAAACTTAAAACGACACTTCTGAATTTTCACATTAACATCTGGTACGTTTTACGTTTAAATGTTTTATTGTCATACGTTTTTGCAAAATAAATTGTCTAGGTATATGAGAGATTTGAAAGTAAATAATTTCAAACTCAATACCATTAAACGCTAGTGTATCCGCTGTGCATAAACATTAAAATGACCTTGTTTGCGAACGAGTTATATTTTATTTTCTTCGCACTTTAATGGAATACGTCGCAATAAATCCTCATTCGCTGCATCCAGCTTATGTTCCATAACAGTATTATTTAGTGCCTGCGTGAAACTCTATCAAGTAATTTAAATAAAGTTACCGGTATCACTAGTTTATTAACTATCTCAACATGTAAGTCACTAAGTAATGGGAAAAATTAAAATTACACCATACTGTAACGAATAATGTTTGAAGTTAAATGTTTCGTGAGTGTTTATACACAATATTATATACGAGTAAGTGCCGGCTTAACTCCCCTTTTATTTTTTCGGAATGGCTCGACTAATTTCGGACTTCCACGAGGTTTCTTCTTCATGAGCTCCCGCCGGTTGCAGAGAGGTCGTGACGGAGACTGTATTTTTCAATTCAAAACTAGTTAGGCCACCCCGAAAGAACATACGTGAATTTAGCCGACACATTATAATAAATGTTTGAAGTATTTATGGACACTAACTTTGAAGGTACACACACGTGCTTATGTGAATATGTACATATTTATATACATACATGTACAGGTAAACTCGTGCACATAAGTGTTGTATAGTAAATATATTTACTGACATTCAGACTTCTTCAAACTCTTGTACGTACAACTTAGAAAGATGCTTTCCTGTATAAACTGACTAATTTACTTTATTTTGTTAGATTAACTGTATAAAATGCATCGCATAGTGAATAATGTTTTGCAATATATTCTCATAAAGTCTAACGAAATCGCGGACGGTAGAATAGGTTGAAATAAGCTTGTTGTTGTAACGACGGCGGTCACCATCCACCGTCCGGTCTGCATTCGCAAATTGATCGCGGCATCCGTCTAGGGCAGTGGTGTTCAATCTGAGACTCGAAAATAAATATTTTAAACATGTGTGTAAGTAAATACTTTTAATATTATTAAAAAAAATACCAAATGGCGTTTTGTAGACGATGTGAAAACTTTCGATTCCACCTTACCCTGGACTGTTCTGAGATCCTTGCAGAAATGCCGCGTGGCTTGACGATACATAAATGTGACGAAATGTCTATATTATATGTCTACGATGATTGTCCGTATACGAAATCAGCAGACTAATCCGCTCCAATTGCGTCGGGTTGAAAATCAGGGCGATGTAATATCACTGAAACTGTTTACAGACCCTTTGAAAGATGTCTTTCAAATATTGAACTGAGAGAAACTGCGTTTTAACACAAATGGTACTTATATGGTCTGTTTTGGGCAGGATATGGAACAAATGTTAAACGGTTTCAATTTGACGTGTCGGGCTCCACGTGAACCACATAATGGTAAAACCGGAAGTCTGCTGATGTGATCACTATAATGATGAACAAATATATATTTTCCAGCCATGCCTTTGTTTCACGAGCAGGAGAAGTTTTTGACAACTTATTTCACGCTACTCTGATTCAAGTTCTTGGAAATACTCAACATCCGCCAACCTATTTGTTTTTCAAACCAGCCTAAGCCTATCTAGTTAATTAATAGACAGGATTACAGGTTCAAAAAATTATGGAAATAACACGTACGCGCTTAAAATGTAAATAGTCGGGATGTTATGTTAAGTCATACTGCGAAGTTTGA
>DVOY01000875.1:0-10102 GCA_018237585.1 Apyrrothrix maculosa
TCTATATTCATCACTCTCTTCATACATACACGCCGGTTTCGAAGACTTCTGACCCCCCCATCAGCAAGTACCTGACTGATTTGGTCAAGATAGGTGAGTCTTGGCCTCCCTCGGCACCTGCGTCCGTCAACATATACCAAAAATAGGTAGTAAATTGAAAAAAAACATTATCAGGGTGTTTTAAAAATCCAGGACGCTACTTAAAAACACTCCAGCGTATCCCAGGGCACTAAAAAACACCAGGAAATGCCTTAGCAAACAGAACAATTCGCAACTCCACATTACTCATATAAGAATTCATAAAGTAATATTGTATAACTATAAATTGGGGTTCATCTTAAAATTTCTACTAAAAAATAACTACAAAAACAGCTTGACGTTGAATAATATGATATAATAACATCTTGCTTCCTCTAATGCTTGAAAATGGGAAGCTGTATTCATAAAAAATAATCATTGTGACAAGATAGTCACAACGATGTTTTTGATTTAATATTAAAATAAAATGTACCTACATATTATTTCTTTCTAATCAAGAAATCGATGTTTAGTAAGTTTTGCAGCCGACAAACAAATTTAAACCACCTGGTGTGGCAGTAATACCAATTGATTACATTTTTGTCTTCACACCTACACGTGACTATATCCTCTTATCTTTTAATCTGGGATTTCACATTTTTTTAAATATCTGTGCTCAGATAACCACGTCCATATTTACATAGCTTTGCACCGATAAACTATGTTATCATGCAAAGGTACTTGCTCTATACAGCCAATGTGCTTTGAAAATGTTATTATAGTTGTAAACTAAACTACGCACCTATTCTTCAACATCATAAGTCTATCTCAGTCCATTGGTAGACATAGGCCTTCTTAGAGGATCGTTTTGCCATTTGAGGACATTCGGTATGCGAGTCGGGGATGGCAGAGCAGAACTTCTCACACTGCCTGCACTACTGCCTGTCGGCGGCTAGCCTATATAAAATTAGGTAGGCTGTGTTATACCACGAACAGCCGCGCGACACAGTACAAAAAAAATCTAACTTATATAACTTTTACTTTATTTTGATTTTAGAACAGTAACGTTGACTAACTCTAATAATATGGTGTCTATGTCTGTATCTAAGTATACTTATTTATAAATAAACACAAAAACTGGACATTATTAATAAAATATTTGCGTTGTATGCACGTACAAAAAATAATCAGGAACACAGACTGCACTCCAGATTGTTCTCTTATTGGCGATAAACATGATTAACTTGGTAAATGTCGCCGAAACAGTTGGCCACATTACATAATGTAATGCAAAAATAATACTCGACTTTTACGCGACCTTGGTATATTGAGATGACATTTACTTGATTAAACATGCTATTTAAAGATCAATGCAAGAAATGTAATCTTGCAAGTACAAAGAGTATTCTCGAGTGTCCTAACATAACATAACTCCTGTAATTCCGCGAAGGAGGAGGCAGAGCAATGTAGTAATCTGCCACGATTCGATTGTTATATACATGCACATCACGCCAAATTACAGGATAGCCAGAGAGCACCGATTGCCAAATATCTCTATCCTTATAGACATCACGTGCTCCATTTACATTCATCACTCTATACATGCTCGCCGGTTTCAAAGACTTGACTCCCCCATCAGCCAGTATGTAAACTATTCGACCAAGATAGGTGAGTCTTAGCCTCCCTTGGCATCTCCGTCCATCAACATTCACATTGTATACCTGCTTTGTCATTCTTTCATCGGCTATTCTCTCTAGTATTAAAATATTCAAGCTTTGTTACAAAAAAGGTAAATTAGCGGGAATTGTACTGTTGTCTACTTTAAACAAGCGGACAGGTACGTATTTATGACCTTAGTGCATGTGTGCGTGGGATGAATGTAGGAAATAGGTAAATAAAGTTTTATTTTTGGACATTGAATCACTTGGATATCCAAGAGCAGTTATTCAACCATCGGTTTTTTACTCTTTTTTATTTGATAAAGACAAACTTGCGGTTACAAAACGAATAGAAGTAGTTTTGTTCAAATTTACGCTGTCAATGCACGTAAAAACTATTTTCAATTTTATTAATTGATTTTAAATTTATGGGTGTTTAATTTCATTAATTACGTTTAGTTATATAAATAGCGAAAACTAAGAGACTAAGTTCATTTGACAATTTATCTTCCAGTTATTATTGTAACTTGTTGGTTCAAGCTACCTAATTTCATTTGGGAATAAAATTGTAAATTTCAAGATAGGGTATTTGTAAATTGTAGTAGTTAAGTAGGTGACTTGTTTGTTTTCATTGATTATTATTTAGGGCTCGACACCACCGTGGCGTCGAACCCTTACATCAAAGCCATGTTACAGACGGTCGACGCCCTAACAAATGATATTATTTCTGGCTGACTCTGTACGTAAATACAAATTTAGACCAACTGTGATCCTTGCGAGTTGCAGTAGCGGTAATAATAAGGGCAGCGACCGAAGTCGCTAATAAACGAGCGTGGTGCATGGCTAATAGAGGTAATTTCTATTATACGTTCACATAACTCTTCAACAGTTTGGTGAGAGCAAATGTAACAAATCGGAATGCGTAACGCGAAATAGAGCTTCATCGACCATCGGGCGACGACCGAAAGACGGCCCACATCAACGAAGTTAGCCGCGAGCAAAGTGCGGGGTGCGCGCCTTCAACGCTCTGAAGCGAGCTCCAAGCGCCGCTCAGTTTACTACAAACTCAAATCGGCAGTGCATGTCGTTTCGCGCAATATTGTGACCGTGTGTTAAGTGTTTGTGTAATAACATAACACAAAATTATTTTGTGCCGTGATATAAAAGTGAGGTGTAACACTGTTGGTGCGACGGAGGCCTATTAATTTGTTGTGATGCAGTTAAGGATATACTTATGGCTGTCTTGTGTAGCCCTCGCAGGATATGTACGAGCGACAGAGGTAAGGGGACCGTCTTTAAAACGCGGCATTTTGGCTTTTTGTTGGCTCGGCAGACGGGTGCGACGGACCGGTATCGTAGTCTGTCGTGTCTCAAAACTACCAAAGTTGCACGAGAATTCTTGCGTAACTTTCAATGTCAACAGTACACGTCGTCGGCCAGTGCCAGTCTAAAGTGTCCTGTAACACCAAGAATGTAATGGCTAGAGTTACCTGCATGTTGGAGCATCGTTGGTAACGAACGTATTATTTATCTCGCCTTGAGCATGCAGTAATCGGCAGGTAAACAATTTGTTATCTGCGATCCATTCCCATCGATTCGTGGTGTTGTTATTCTGTAACACGGCACGCTATCGTATCGTGTGTGTGTATCGTAAACACGATTAGATCACGGACATGAATGAGAGCACGATGCTTCGACACCCACGTTTGGGAGAAAGCGTAAGATTGGTAATAAATTTACCAGGTCGTAGAACGCAGCTGTGTGGACCACGCACAGTTTATACAGACGTTCGTTTGATGCAGACCAGTTCGCTTCTATTGTGTAAAGAAAGAAAGACGTTACGAGTATTATTTCTTTTTTATGGATAACTTAAGAATAGCTATGCAAATGAAATATAATCCTTTAAAATTATTTTTAAATATACAGAATATTTTCCGATAAACTCGGGAATAGCAATGCAAATACTACAAAACAAAATAAATTATTATGTTCAAATATATGAAGATTTATTTATAGTCGATACCATATCTCATAATAATTTGTCGATTCATTAGAATAATTATGATAATATTGAGTATAATATAAAAAATGCAAGATAGGGGTTGTCATCATTACAAGACACCCAGACACTGAACAGCGAAACGTTAACAGATGAATCACTTTGTGTTAAATACCACGTGTGTCTAAGCGAAGGAATTTTTAGGCTTATTTTCGTTTCGCTGTTGGACACGGTTTTACGTTCAAAATGAGAAAGGTTTAATGCATACTCTGCCACGCTGGCCACATGCGATTTCGTAGAATTTATTCAACGACTCGGAGAACTTAATGGATAACTCTTAATTGTGTAGGTTTCGTCACAGCTTAGATAACAAATATAATATTTTTATGTAACGATTAACGGTGTTTGAATTTATGCCAGGTGTATGTGAATAGGCTAAATTGAACATATAATACACCAGGCGAATTGCGGAAGTACCACACTACTCTGCCCACCTCATAGAGGAAATACAGCCATGATGTTATGATATAACGATTGTCACTTAGTTTTGTAGCCAACCTAGTTCGTTACCGTGTCTCTTTCGTACGGTCACGACACACAAATAGGTTACATTAAATTTGAAGAACTTCAATCAACATTTATTTGTATTTCGATTTACGTCGTTCAGCCAACATGTAAATTATCTGTTGTATTGTCTGTATTAGCATTTGTATAGTTTTTACATATTATATTCGACAGAGAAAGCATGATTATTGTGTACCATGTCAAAATAGTTTATCACATATCATAAATTATCAATCACATATTATAAAACGGATGTTAGGGTAAGATTAAATAGATAATGAGTTGGACAGTCATTTAGTCAAAAAGCTATTTTTTTCTTATATAACCTTACGGCACTCTAAAAAATTCGATTGTCTATGCAAAGTATACACATATGTAAAAAACATTAAAATAGGTAAATTAATATTTAAACAAATCTATCGTATCGAACTCCATACAAACTTTTTAAACTCCTCCTCAACATTTTTGCTCCATCTCTTTCTTACCTATTGGATATTTGTGTGAAATAATTAATTTACGGACTCTAGGCTATGTTCTAATGAACGCGCATAACCTTTCTGGTTAAGTTGAGTAACCCTTGTTGCTCAGAGCTAAGCAATTAATAAATTATATTTCGTGGGATTATCGTTCTTGGTATACTTAACGGCCATCCATAAATTACGTCACACGAAATTCATGATTTTTTGACTAGTTTGATTTGTTAGTCACATTTGTGAGCCCCACCTTCATAGTGACGTCACATATCTTTCAATTTTTCAACTAGAAATTTTTAAATTGGAACAGCAGTTCCGACATTATTTTTTTCCATTTAAATTATTTTTCCATAAATTTGATAATAATTATATATATTTTGTAATGTTCCGTCACGAAATTTGGGCTTCCTCCCGCCGCTTGTCACACAGTGTCACACTTCCGCGACCCCCTCCCCCCTTAATGTGTGAAGTAATTTTATATAACCCGACCTCATAAATATCATGTGACTTAGTCTGATCAGTTGCATGTCAAAGTAGCATTATATAATATATAATGTAGGTACTTTCTGATAACGTTGATTGATAGACATAAATCAATGTTACATAAAAAAGTAATTATACCATTACGATATTATTAAGCTATAAGTGTAATACGACGCGAAGTTAGCAAGCAAGGGAATCAAAACAATTGTGTGTTAAAAAAATTATCGACTTAGAGATATAATCCATTGAACACGCACGTTTCAGAACTTATTCCCCTATAACGGTAAAGGAAAACGTGAGGAAGCTTGATTTCCTTGATCTAGTGGTTTTGAAAACGTATGTCTTGGGAGTGTATTATTCACTCCTCTGCCTACCTCTTCGGGGATTACAGGCGTGATGTTACGTATGTCGTCTGTTTATGATTAAGCCTTCTCTCCTTAAGAAGAAATCCGTCTCCTACAGTGGAACGATAGAGGTGCTGATAAAGATGATGATATTATTTTCTGGTAGTAACTAAAAACAGTTTTTATATTTTAACACGTGTTCAACTCTATGTATTTTGAGCTAGACGTATAATCAATTGAATTTGTATGTTTATTGGAGGTTTAGATGGGTATAGTAATTCTTTAACTCAGTTTTCAC
This sequence comes from Apyrrothrix maculosa, assembly GCA_018237585.1. Classification (NCBI taxonomy): domain Eukaryota; kingdom Metazoa; phylum Arthropoda; class Insecta; order Lepidoptera; family Hesperiidae; genus Apyrrothrix; species Apyrrothrix maculosa. The sequence continues at coordinate 5,838 of DVOY01000875.1, forward strand.
GATGTCCGAGTTAAATAAAAAGGATTGAATAACTGGATATACTGCAATTGTCATCTGTTGGTTGCTCCACGGAAGTTTAGGCTTTGACGGGCGAGTAAAGCGGGTTTTAACTTTTAAGCCAGATTTAAAATTGGGCGACCGATAGTTCTCTTTGCGTGCATGCATGTTTTAAGCGAATTTTGAGCTCACTTTTTAGGGACATTGACTCATTTTGTAATATTTTGAGATGCACCCAGGGTTACAACATAATGTAAGTACAATGTAATGGAAGCAGAAAAGGTATAGATTTATGTTATATGCGGTGTATATGTTATATCCAATTGTCGTAAAAATGTCAATTGTGTATCATGGAGCTTGTTGCTGATGGTGAGCGACCTTGACTGCTGAGTGAGGGGTTGTGGGTTCCATGCCCATTCCGAATAAATATTAGCGTGATAATTATTTTTGGTTATAAGTCAAGATGTAAAATCTATATCTTTATAAGTATATTTTTATTTTATTATATTATATTTAATAAGTTATTACGTTCTTTGCCTCGTTGGTGTTGGTTGTATGTGCTATTTCCTATCGAGAGTTCTTGGGTTCAAATCCTGGGTCGGGTACTATTGGATTTTTCTAAATTTAAATGTCTAGTAGTGGCTAGGAGTCTGGATTTGTGTCAGGTGTATGACAACAGACTCACCACCTATTCCGTAATGTGACGCAAAACGTAACTGGTGAAGCGTGGGAGTGTACTAGTACTACACTCCCCTGCCTACCTGTTCGGGGATTACAGGCGTGATGTTACATTTAAGTTATTAAGTATAATTACATTATATAAAATAAGTTATATAGTTTAGTAAACGTTTGGATGCGATAGCGCAGGCTTTGCCTTGTTTGATATCTGATCGGCCATGCGTTAAATTGTTCGAATAATGTGTTAGAGTAATTATGTTTACAAGTAATTTCAAAGAAGTTCCGCGATGATATTTAACCAAATATTAAATACATTTTTCGGCTAACAATGTGTAACTAATGTAATTTGAACGTTACAATATTTACATTTTGGAAAACGCGACACGAGGTCACGCTATTTTTCGTGACGCGGCTCGCTTTCTGACGTATTTGTATGATGGTTTGTTGGCGTATCTTTATATGTGAACGATCGTCTTAACACTAGTGTTTGACATGTTTCTGTAGATTTGTGTGATATATTTGGTTAACAATAAATTAATATTCATAATTGTATTGTTTATACCTGTGAACAATATTGTTATTATTGTATCATTCCGCCAGGATGTCTACGGGATAGGAAGAGAGGACGGAGAACTATATATATGTGCGTTTTCTTCATTCTAAATCTGTTCACATTTTACTATTCAATGTTTTGTATTTTTGCAGAGAAATGTAGTACATTCCCACTTTTCACCAGATAAGTTTACGTACTAATATGGAATAGGTGGCGAGTCTGCCGTACACCGGGCACGAATCCAGACTCCGTGCCACTACTAGCAATTTCTACAAGAAAAATCCGGCACATGTAAATCTACTTGTACTTATAGGGTCTGTCTGACACTTGTGTAAACCGCCTAAGAACAGATTGCATGGATAACACGTTTATCTCGACACTAACTACGCATGACGATATGTGTAAGAGTACACACACGTTAATGTGATAAGCAATCAGCGTGGAGCGTGTAATTAAACGCACGAGTGTAATTTAAAACGTTAAAATCATAGTACACACACACACGCAAACACACGCAGTCACATTCACCTATATATTTACACACACGGACACACAAGCATCTCTACACATGGAAACAAAATGCGCGCGCTCTCTAATTGTTGTTTATTATCTATGAGTATTTTCTTCATTTTAAATATATTAAATATTTTATTACTACAACTGCTTAACAGGTATGACTATGAGACGTAAATCAAGTGTAATAATATTGGCTATAGAATATATTTAAGCAAACAATTTAGTTATTTGGGAGCTCTTAATCCGGGTCCGTTTTGCATTTATGCTTTATTTTTTTATGCTATTTTTATACGATTTTTGTGCTTCATTCAAATCATTTATAAAGGCTTGTGATGATATAAAAAGGGACTACCGAAAACAAATCTGAACGAAGCTACAATAATACTACAATGACTTAAACACTCATAACAATTCCTTGAAATTTACGATTGTAATGCGGTCGAGGAACAAATTAAACTTAACTCAGACGGTCGTCAAAAAACATGAATTTTTAACAACTTAGCAATAACTAGTGAGTACTGACGGTATCCAACTGATTGATGATGAGTTTTTAAAATACCTTTTTGTATTTTGAGTTTTAGACCTATACTAACTTGGAATTATCTGTAGCACCAAAATGTTTGAAGCGATGACTTTTTGGTTTTAAATTTAAATAGTGGATGGAATAAAATTAGGTATCTTTAAAAGATATAAAAATTGTCATTGATTAAAGTGAACTAAATCCTATATCATTTGTTATTAAGATACAATAATTAAAAGGTCACAAAATGAATAATATTTGATATATTTATTTTATTTTTATATTATTATTATTATTATTATTATTATATCATCATTCCAGAACTCTTACGGGTAGGTAGAGAGCACCGAGTGCTGAATATCTAGGGCCTTACAGGTCTGACGTGCGTCAATCTGCTGCAGACTGGATAAAATTGTCCTGCAGATATTCGATGATGTAATGTTTTCAGTGAAGGTTAAGGAGAAATTCGCGGGTAAACTGGCAGGTCTTCGTCCATCTTGTCCAGATTGTCTAGGTAATGTGAAATGTGCCGTGAAATGGCCAGCGTGGTACATAGTGGTTTTAGCTCTTTTCATTTGGAGTGAGCCATATGTCCAATCGTGGAAAGAAAAAGGGTTTATAATGTTATGCTTTCAGTGACCTACTTGGACCCACAGGTGGACTATTACTTACCTACATGCAAAATGTTTTGAAACTTCCGGAAATAGGACACGCAACCTGGAGCATTGTATTCAGAGTTTTGTTTTCGCTCTTGATCAGAATGAGGAGCAACACGGATTATTTTAGCTCTGGATATAAAATGTATTCTGTGCTGGGAATTTTGGTGGTGCTGTTGCTACATGTGACATTTAAGAGCTGCTGTATATCGAATAAAAAATATCATTTTGCTTCCAACATTTTTTTTTTCATGCTTTAGAATTTATTAAAATTTATGTAATTCATGCTTCAGTCGAATTGGACAACGAATGCTTTGAAAAATATGTATGAAAAGAATTTTTTTTTTAAAATTATTTATCTCTGTTTACATACAATGATGAAGAAGCTATCGCACGTAGACTCCACGCATATTTTTTTTTAAACATAATATATGCATATTACCGAACCAAGTTATTTGAAAACGATTTCAAATTGCTTAGAAACATTTTTTGTATAATTTATATTCTCATACTGTTTCTCATTCTTTATATATAATTTTGGTTTCACGCATTTAAGAAAATAAGGAAACCCATTTCATATCCGCGATCTATTAATATAGTCAAATCCGTAACAGCTTCCGAGGCGTCTGCTTTAAAGGAAGCACACATTCCCTCTCCAGCGGTCTTTGCTATATAATTGCTTTTTAATCGATTCTCATTTTGCACCAAGGCGTGCAGTTAGCTTATGGAACCAAGTAAGCGAAGTTTTATATTTTTATTATTTTCCTTTCGTTGTCTATCCTGGTAGGGACTCCGGCATGGAAAGTTAGAAAGATATGCGTGCACTAAGACTAAAATAAGACAAGGCAGGTTAAGATTTAGTACACTATATTATTGGTTACGAACTACTGTAAGAGTTGGTAGACCGTACTTCCGGTAAAAGAGGAAGAGTGATAGATGACGTAGTGTGGAGACATGTTGGATATGCTTTTAGTATGAATGGTAGATATATCGCTGGTATAAAGAGAAAAGTAAATGAAAGGAATAGTGATAACGGAGCGTTGGCTTATTTACTCAGCTTTCCACATTTGAGTCAACGGGCTTGGTCAGTCCTACACAACTCCGTTACTCCAACACCACTGTACGGAAGGGAGAGTTCGATATGCATGAAAGAGAATGAAATTAAAGTAAATGCAGTGGAAATGAGGTCATTACTCCGAATGTGTGGCTTGACACTCGCCGATCCCGTTCGTAATGCAGATGTAAGATCCTTTATATGAAAGAGAAAACTACTGTAAAACCTAGAAATATCATACCCTGATGCGTCGCTTATATAGAAAGAACGACTACAAGTCGAAATGAATCG
>DVOY01000876.1:0-10100 GCA_018237585.1 Apyrrothrix maculosa
CAGCTTCTGCCTGCAGCCTTTCGAAGATCGTCATCCCACCTGGCCGGAGGGCGTCCTACATTACGTTTGCCGAGCCGTGATCTCCGATAAAAAGCAATATTTATTTATTTAACAACTCCTTCACTCTTGCGATCAACTTATCAATGTAGCATACTTTAATTCATTCGTACCATCGTTCTTCCATCCATTTATTAATTCATACGAATCTTACATACTGTATATGTTATCGAAACGCCGGCTCACCTGATCCAGCTCTTTGTAAACGGACATGTTATCCAATAGAGAATCGCTGGACTCGTCGGCCTCCGCCATCAGAGCCACGGTGGAGCGCGGAGCTCGCGCACGGGACCGGCAAAGGCCATGGGATCTGTAACTAAAGAAAAACAAAGTTATATATACTAATAGCTGGACCCTGCGCGCGTTGCTACGCCACCAACAAAAATAAATCTGGAAGAAAGATATTACACAAATATTCAATCGATTTCGAGTCATTTTATTTATTTTGTATATTATCAGCATGAACTGTCACGGCAATGTATGAAAGTCGTAAATTGGTCGTGCCACTCAGAAACATTCGTCGACTCATACACAACAACTTTGCTAAAGATCATCACATGATCAAATTACGATTACGATCACAAAGTTTACGATTCTATAAAGGACATACAAACATTCATTTTTATATATATAGATAGAACTTTGTGTGAGCTCATCTGTAACTGCTGCTAAGTGGCAATACTGAACGCTATGTTATGATAGTCCCGCATAAAAAAGAGCGTTAACACTACATCACATCATATCACCAGCCTGTTCCAGTCCACTACTGGATATGGAGCTCCCCTGGAGGGTTTTTACCCACAACGCTTATCCTATGAGAGAGTTAATTCTGCAGCAATAGCACTTTTCCACCTAGATCCATACATACACATGTATTCATTTACATAATATTCATAAACCTACTGTCTAAAATAAAGAGAAAAGACAGAGTTTTTTTTGTTATGTTTTTTCATTTAATTTCATTCGAAATATATCTTGTACTTACGAGGGCGGCATGTCCCATCGCACCACCAAGTTACAGCGGGGCAAGTCTATCCCCTCTTCCAGGGCGGGCGTCGCCAGCAGCAAATTACATTCGTGCATACGGAATCTGTGGAAAAAAAGTACACATTTGCATGCTACATGTGACATGTTTACTGTACTTTTCCTTTTTACGTAACATCACGCCTATGATCCCTGTTGAGGTAAGCAGAGTAGTGTAGTACGCTCCACGTTTCAACGGGTACGTTTACTTCCCACCACGGAATATATGGTGAGCCCAAACACCGGGCACAATTTTGATTACAATTGCAATGCCTACGTCACTTAAAACCTATTATTTCTTCCCGTTCCAACGAAATCCTTAGTTGTATTCCACGTTAGTAGTTGTATTGGAACGTTAAATAACTTACTTCTTGAGAACATCCTCGTGTTTCTTCCCTTGAGGACGCGAATCGTCACCCTCACTCTCCACCGCACAGTACTGAGCGCACAGGTGCGAGAGAGATGGACGACATCTTGACATGTCCTGTAGATAAATAATATATATAAAAAAAATCAAATTCAGGCAAAGTTATGTCTAAACTGTTGTGTAAGTGATATGATAACAGTACATATATATATTGACCGCACGAAATACATATAATGAAAACATACAACAGAGAGAATATTTGAAATTGGAGCGTTAAAATTTGGCGTTCGTTCTGTATAGGGTATAACGAAAGAAAAATGATAGTATTTGAATTTAGAACATTGAGAAAGGTGGAATGATGTTTAATAAAAATTTGACTTTCAAATTTGGAATGTAAACTGAGATGATTACTTGTGAAACGTATTCCCAGGTGGACTGGTCACCTGAAGAAGACAGCGGGGTACGCCTGGATACGGAAGGCCCAGGAGCGGGAGGAGTGGCGGTGATTAGGGAAGGCCTATGTCCAACAGTGGACCTCCAACGGCTGATGATGATCATGACACGTATTTTGACTCTAGTATGTTCGTTTACAACAGCTCACACTAATTGCTGTTAAATGCAGATGCGTTCAACCACATGGAATATTTCACACGTTCTGCAGAGAATTCTAGATGCCCTAAACATACACTCCGCGTAAACCCTTAATAAAAACTTACCACAATAATCATGAACATTATCTTGGCCACTAACGGTTCCTTCATGAAGACGATGCCACATAGTGCATCTGGATTTTGCTGCATTTGGTGCAACCTGGCTGCGTGGCTCCGATGCACCCTACCACGACCGCGAACCCTATGAGGACGTCGATAGCCTAGCCTGTATTTTGAATCAGTCAAGTCCAGTTTGATTCTAAGCTCGTTTCTATCCTTCCGATCTTGGCTTTGTGGGTCTGGTGGATCTTTTGTGCCAAAACAATCTAAATCTTGACTTTCCTTTTCCAAAATGTTATTACCTGTGCTATGAGTTTCACTGTTCGATGTAATATTGAATTTTGTCTCTACTTCGACATCCTTAGTTTTAACTTTATCAACATATTGACTTGTGCTATTATCATTTTCATCAATTATTTCGGCTTTTTCATCAATTTTATCAACTTTTTTCTCCTTTTCATTATCTATCACATTATTAATATTATTATCTAAGTCTTTTTTAAGTTCATTATCAAATATATGAGCATTATCAATTGGATAGTTATCTATTTTCTCAAAATCTGTTCTGACAGCACCGTTGTCATCTCGATTACTTTTGTCATTCACATCAACAATATAATCGAGATCTTTCAAATTTGCTTCGTATGTATTGACTCTGTCTTCGATCTTATTGCCGAGTGTTACGAAATCACATTTTTCCAATTCATCCAGTAATTGACAAGTCTTTGATTGTACTGCATTATTTTTTGGTGTATTTTTGGAGTCAGCACTTGTGTGGTTTTCACAGTTCTCTTCAAAATTCTCCGGTGCAATTGATTTATCGTTAGGATCGATTTCATTGTCTTTTTCAATTTTTATATTATTATCAAAAGAATTAGAATTATTCTTAGATATGGCATCAGTACAGTCTTTATCGCTATAATTATTATTGTTGGCCTTTCTATCATAATATACATTTCCTAACTCTATTGTAAAATTAGATATACTATCTACACATTCTTTACTTTTCGTGTCGATTTCATTATTCACGGTTTCATTCACACCATTTGTTTCGGTCAATACCTCTGAATCAGATTTAATCTCACTGACTGTTTCGGCAACTTCAATAATATTGCCATTACTTTGATTAGCTCCTTTCTTTTTTCTATTATTATCTTTATTGTCATTATTACGTTTAGAAATCTGATCGGGAGTTTGGAATTGTTCTAGAATTTCAGCGAATCTTAATACTTTCGGTGCCGAAAACAAAGTAATCTTCTCCCAATCTTGATATTTTGACATAACTAAGTCTACATAGCAACGAATTTTGATAAAAACCGAGGTGCACAGGCAAAGTAAGAGGAAATGCCGTTCGTAAGGTACTTTGATTTTTAACTTTTCTAACTTCACAAGCAAGCAGAAAGCGGCCTTGTCTGCGGCGTACGGTCCTAAAAAAATATAAGATAATATCACGCCTGTAATCGTGCAAAGGCATACCCAGAGCAGTATAGTACTCCCACTTTTCATCAGTTATGTATGGAATAGGAAGTAAATCGAAACAAAAAGTAAACACGGGGCACAAACTCAGACTGTGCTACTGCTGGTAATTTATGTTAGAAAAATTAAACTTTATACTTTGTACCGACCTGGAGGTTAAACCTAGAATGCTTTGTTAGGGATTCATGCTTCCAACTACTAGAACAATGGGGCAGTTATTGGGAAAATATCAATTTTTATCTAATGCATGCTGCCGACATACGATCTCACTTTGAGAGATTTCACTGTGATAGTCGTTTATTTCTATCTAAAAGAGATAGCGTTATCTCTTATTAACGATGACAATATTATCTAAACCGCCTCGTTGGTCGTGTTGGTTGCAAGGGTGACTGCCGATCGAGATGTCCTGGGTTCATCCTGAGTCGGGTACTTTTAGATATTTCTAATTTAGATTTTTTAGTAGTGGCTCGGAGTCTGGAATTGTGTCTGGTGTATGGCAATAGACTCACCATCTATTCCATAATGGGACATAAATGTTTCCTTCGACGCTACATCCAGACATACTTAAACCTTATTTGTAAGTTTAATATTATGAAAGTTCTTACCTAATTGGTCCAAAACATATAAAAACTGTTTGAACATGAGTTTGGGTTCTATTGTAGGATCGGGTATATTCTGAAATTCCTCGTACAGCTCGTCTCCGTAGATCTCTGAAGGGTCATATCTATGGACAGGTTTTGAAATTAGACAAAAAATATGATTAACTGAACAAGTGGGGATAGGTAATTGTAGAACTGATTTATTCCCAGATTATGTCTTATTTTTTCACATAAAACAAAACTGTACTTAACACTCCAGTGCACTCATATAAATCATTAAACAACAGCTTAGTCCATTTGATTTAAGTATCAACAATCCTTCTGACAGGCTCATATATTTAACCTAAACCTATGCATATTAAACTACTTCTTGGTGCTTCTGAGAACAACATATACTGCATTGGTGCTTCCGAGAACAGTGTATACTTCAATGTTTCGAAAATTTAATATAATGCTCCACAGTTGGCCACATAGCATATAAAATATCTCCAACTGTCAATTACTCTGTACTCTGACATGGGCTAGTTATAGGAGTGAAGAGTCATAGGTGGGGGGCAATGTGACTGTTTGGGCTACATTTATATCCATAAAGTACATAATAAAGCTACCTATCAACATGTAACACATTTGGCTATACGTAAGGCTCAAAAACAACTCAACTCACCTATGCTCATCCATAAAAGCATTAGCGCGAGCAATCTCCTCCCTCATGTAGTTCTCCAGGTCTACATACGCCTCCGGCATGGTATCCAATGGTGATTTAGAACTGTACTCGACCAAGATCTCCTTCGGCCTGGCAACAGTATTCACCAACCTGGAATGGAAATGGTAAAACAATGAGCTACTATAAAACAATAGAGAACAAATTCCTAATGGCCAGATACCGGAGATACAATGACGGTGTCCCTAGCAGAAGGTAGAGCCCGTCATCTGTTCCAGGTGTATGTTGTGAAGTTGCCTATAAGAGTGTCTATACCACACATGGCCCAGTGTGTCTTAATACAGAACAGAGTAAATGAAGCATATTGGTGTTTGCACAACTCACAGTGTATGTTCTTCTGACCATGGCCTCCCATAAACTGTATAATAATACATTTATTGTAGATATATGCAAATAAAAACAATAGAGTACAATTAAAAACCAACCTCACTGCTTACCTTTTACCGCCATCGATATCTTCTGCTAGATCCATTTTGCAGCACAGAGCCCGCTCCAATTCTTCAATCTTCCACTCCAATTTCTGATACATTTCGAAATCGTCCACATTCTCTTGCACGCCCACAAGCAAATCCTCACTCCTAACGCGTGTCATGTATTTTGCTAATTTTTTCGTGTCTTTCGACCCATCAGTGGCATTTTCTAATGTTTCAATACACTTTTCCCCATGTTTAACCTGTTTACCATCGCTTTTCGTTTTTTTTGTGTCTTTTTTCTCGCCAACAACTTTTGATATATTATCTTTGCTATCATCAGAAGATTTTGTTACACTTTCCACTTTTATGTCTTCACTAAGTTTTACGTCCGCATCGTTTTGTTCAGTTGTTTCTTTGCATTCAGTTGCCTCCATGGAATCAACATTCACATCTTTGTCATTCATTCCTCTTGAATCTACACAATTTTCCTTTCCGGCGACTCCCTCAGCTTGCTTATCATTGTTATGTGTGACTTCATCAACTCTATTTATCTTATCATAAAGTTCACTTATTCTATCATCAGCAGCCTTAGGTATATCAATATCGCACTTCATTTTACGTTTCTCATCACTTTCACTTACATCTATCGCAATTTCTTCTCTGTTCTTATCTTTATGTATAACATCACCATCTGCTTGTCCGTCTTTTACACTATTACCCGTATTATTAATACTAGTAGCTGTCTTTTCTGTATTGTCTTGTAAATCATTTCTTGTCACATTGTCATCAGCATCTGGCTCGGAATCTTTAACGGAAGTAAAGAGAGGATAGGTTAAAGCTAAGATTCTTGGTTGTTCTGATTCTTTACATCGTTTGTAACATGTCATTATCTGTGAATGAAAAATTAAAAAAATTATGTCAATTCCAAAGGCCAATTATATTTAATACAATACATTTTTATAGTCTTACAAAGCATGAACAAAATTTTCTGCCACGTGAAGAAAAACATGGTAAAGAAACACACTTTTAAGCACATGCCATAACTGTATCTAAGACATGTGGAGTATCCCAACCCATACAGGGCACTCCCATATTTGCAAGCATTTAAGGCTACATGATAAATACACAGATCAAACATAAGTCCATGAAGTCAGTCAAAGTAGTCTGTGACATACAATATTAGTAGAAGTGACTAAATAATAAGCCTACTTGTTAGGTACTGTTTTCACAAAAAAATATATATATAAGTACCTACATATTGCAAGTTGTGATCTTCAAATATCAAATGACAACTGTCAATAATTAGTACATTGACCTGCGGTATCGTCAGGATCGCCTCCTGGAGGATCTGTTTGAACACCTGTGATGTACAAACAAGGACCTGGAATGCAAATAATAATAATAATACCCTGGACATCTCAATACCTAGCCATTCTAATCACAAAGTAAGCTGCAGGATATGTGTATACGACTGTAATCATATTCAAACATATGATAAACTTATATATATTTACAGGCACAAAGGAATATTAACTTATACAGATTATTTTTTTTTACACCCAAACAAAAGCACTTACATGAATTCATCACACAAACAATTATCTTGGGCGGGTATCGAACCCACAACCACTGGCTCAGTATTCGGCTTGGCTCAAAGACACTGACCATGGAACCAATGGCATATCAAAGAAACAGATATTATACAGAACGATAGAATATCCAAAATCAAAACTCAATTATAACAAATTGAAAATGCTAGTTTTTTACTGAGGTTTGATGTTTGAGATTTGGTACTGTGACATAGTTGGAAATTTGAATCAGTAGGTCCAACTAACTAATGCTGCCATAATTATCTGTTAGAAGCTCTAAATTGCAATTTTACCTACATTTCTGAGATACATGTTAAAACTAAGTAATAATTGACAAAGTTCACATGAGGCTCTACTCTAGAAGGCTATTAAAAACATCCAATAGATAGTGCGCTCCAGGCCTCCAGTTGGAGTGATGTGAGAGTTGCATTGAAGATCTATGCCTATCAGCCAGATGGAAATCGGTTGCCATCAACATACATTAACACCTACCAATACATTTCAAACTGACAGCTTACTGTCATATGCCAAAAATTATACTCTTGTCCTAAATTTAATTTACTAGATATTTTACCAATAAATTAAAAGCATGCACATGAGGTACTTACTTGTTTTTCCTCCAGTTCCTGACACCAATCCTCCATGTCAGCATATTCCAATGCTTTGACAGCTATCAAATCAGTCAGAATGTGCAGATCATATGCAACACATGCCACCCTGGATGCTCTGGTCACATATATCGATCGCTGGTATCCTTTGGACAGTAGCCTGGAAAATATACATATATAAAATGCATAGATAAATAATTCAAGGCTAGAATTATGTATTTAATGCACATAACACCCGAATTGTTAGCCTTACAATTATGGTAATTTTATACATATGTACACAAAGATAACATAACACCTGTAATTTCTGAAGGGTAGGCAGAGAAGTGTAGTACACTCCCATATTTCACCACTTACATTTGTGTTCAGTTATTATAAGGCTTCTAATATCGATATAGAGTGCATTCCCAGCAGATATAGATATGAGATATAGAATTTACAGATCATACCCTCGGATCTTGTAAGCATCCTCATGCAACAGTCTTGTGGCAACAAAAGATGAATACTCCACAGCAAGTGTGTTCTTCTCAGCTGCCACAGCTGCCAGTCTGGTGCCACCTTCAGCTGCTGTGAATCTCGAGCAACACGCCTCCATATTCTGATAATCAATTAACAAATATTAGCATCATAGACTACACTTCACAATAATCAAATGCAAGAGAATGACTTGGGTAAAGAATGGTGGTTTAGAATGTTATTATTTATCATATCCTAATATATATTTGTGTAATATATATGATAGACAAATATATATTAGGATGCATATATCATATGTTACAACATCAGGAGATCAACTCATGAGTACCTGTAATGTAGAAGCAAGAATGATCATTAGACAAAAAATGTAACATCACAACTGTAATCTCTAAAGAGGTAGGCAGAGGCCTGTAGTACACTCCCAGTTACATTTATGTCTCACTACGGAATAGATTGTGAGCCTATTGCCATACACTCAAGCCCAGAAAATCTATGTTGGAAAAATCCAATTAGACATAGACAACTCTGATGAAAGTGGACAAGGTAAAACCCTTAATCTTTATTTACCACCATGAGTAACAGGTGTGACAATATATGTATATATTTATTCACCTATTTGATATATGTGAAAACAATTATGACAATTAAAGGACAACACAATCAGTTCTTGCTCACAGAACTTTCAGCATTGAAACAATATCAGCTTCCATTCATAGACAAACAAATAACACTCAAGATTAGCTTCCAGGACAGTGTTGAGTGCAGAGAGAACGCAGGGAATAGGTGAATGAGCCCTTAGGATGGTGTACTTATGTGGTACTGAAAACATGTATGTATAATACTAGTTCCCCCTACTGTAAGCATATTGTTACATATAAATTTAAGCTGACCAATCCAGACTATCATAGCTAACTATGAAGTTGATTTGAAATTTCATGTTTTTGTGTACTTCAAGTCCCAAAACTAACCTCTCACACAGCTATCTAGCTAATGACAGTATTGTTACCTTGTTTTTACTTACTGAACATGAACATATCACATTAAAAGAAAATAAAGTGTGACCAGTAACAAGTTCATTCCAAAAATACTCCAGGGATGGTGTTGTGATGGCCATGGCGGGCATGTATGTCACAATGATTCGGCTGTTGAAGGATCTGTATCCAAGGAGTTGGCACAAAGTGGTCACAAAACTGGTAATTCCACGGCGATGTACGTGTGGCTTTCTCCTTTCTGGTCTATATTCTAAATGGATTCCAGAGAGAGTACGTGAAAAATGTAGTTCAATTAGCATTGGCTAGTTACTGGTGTGTTGTAAGCATTTTTACTGGTACTACCAAGCCCTACTTACCGCAAATATTTTCTTCCTTTCGATATGTGAATTAACTGTAACACAACGACAGCCAGGATACATCACTCCGTTACACACACTTTAGGAAGGAATTATAAAACGATGATATTTACATTTTAACAATACAATGGAATTAAGGATGAATGTAAATAGTTCTAAAGAAAATCACTGTAAACATACAAAAAACAAATAATATTTGTGCGCGGTTATAATATAATTTTGAGTAAATATAGAATATTTTTAAGTTTTCCAGTAAATACGGCTAGGAAAGCAAGCCCTACGGTTTGCAGTTCGATGACATTTGCGTTCCGTTCTGGTATTTCCACATTAACGACAGAACCTTAAAATATGTTTTTGTTAAATATTAAATAACTTAAAGTCATTTTCATTATTATTTGATAGACCATGGCCGTGTCCGTTTTTTCGTACATTATTTTCAGGAATTCACATTTTTATACAACCCTAATATCTAATTACAGTCCTAAATGCCAATTTTTTGGTTTTGTCGAAAATCACTCATTTTAATATACGACTAGTTGTAATATTTAAAAAAACGAACCCTAAAAACTGTATAGATAATGGGTCATATATTGTGCAGTGTACAACTGCTATAAGCCTAAAGCTACCGTACCACGCCGTTACAATATGATTTGGCCAGATGTGGCCAATCAGTTTATCAGATGTTTTAAAGCTATCTTTAAAGTTTTAAACG
>DVOY01000877.1:0-10095 GCA_018237585.1 Apyrrothrix maculosa
CGTGTGGCCCTTAATAAGAAATTTGTGAGATATAGACTGTAAGTTTTTTATCGTAGCGACGGCAAACATATATAACGTATTTATTTTTGTTTTGGCCACAACAATTATCTGTTATAAATGTAACGTTAACTTCATGATCACCTGCATCCTCACAAACATTCTTTAAAAAATCTAGGATGCAACTTCCAATCTCCGTAGCCCCTCTTTTTCCTTGTGTCTCCTCCCAGAAACAACAATGCACATCACCATAGCTTTTAAAATCTAAATCAGTTTTATTTTCTGGTAATTTATTTAACATAGTCAAAGTGAAATTATAGCTGTTCCATTTGGATTTATAATAAAACGATGATGTTTCTCCGTCGGCACTTTGCATTATTGCTTGCACGTCGTAGCAAACGAATACCTTATATTTGTCAGCATTCTTTCGATCATTCTTTTTCTCTTCTCGGCTTAATTCCTTTTCTTCTAGGTGTGTATCATATTTCACTTTAAGGGCGAGCCGCTGATCAACGGTAGAGTTTTTATACTGTAAACAAAGATCACACTGATCTTTCTTGGGCTGAAAAAAGCCTAAATTAAAATGAGTAGTAAAAATCTGATAAAACAAATGGAATGTTCCAGAGTCTCGAGAGTCCTTCTTCTGTTCTTCTTGAAAGACCTTAAACAAGTCAGTAATACTTTTAGATCCACTTATGAACTCTCGTGAGGTCGACGCTCTCAAGTAATGTGATTCAATTCGTGGTATACCGTTGATATTTGTTATTCTTCGCGATCGTGACGACTTCATTCTTCAACTTTTTTGCCGTGCTTCTGTAATACGTAAAGACATAGTTATCCTAATAAGTAATACCGATTAGTACATAATAATAATAATCATTATGGTCATAGTACCGAATACATTTGTGTAGTTTATAAACCCAAGTAAGAAACTCGTTGAATATTTTTGCAATAAAGGGATTTAACTTCTAATGAAATTGCATATCAAATAAATATTTTTGTAATAACAAGACTAGTTTAGATATAGTTCCAAAGTTCATACAATAATATTAGTAATACAAAGAACTTTTTTGAAATAAGCCTCTAAATTTCCGCAAGTTTTAGTTATAAAAAGCATTAAATCTTAATGTGCCTTCATAACACAAAAATATATAACAACACTTACCTCAATTTTTGTAATAGAGGGGCGCAACTTGTAATGAAACCGCTAACTAACGCACCCGCTTCGACAGACAGCGGCACCTTACAGAATAGGCCTATCTCGCGGGAAAGGCAGGGGCGGGAAAGGGAAATGTGAAAGGGGCCCACATATCGGGACTCGGTCTACGCTGTCCTTTTTCAATTTCTGTCAAAGCCAAGTTGTAGTACTAGTAGTTTTGTATACATTTATGCTAAAAACTCGAATATCCAATTTTTTTAGTTGTGCCCTTATATTACTAAGGGTGTGATATATTTAAAGTTAAAATAAGAAACAAACATAAAATTAAAAAGTAAACATTATACAGAAGTGCTTTATTAAAATAGATTAGTGATATCATTACAAAACATCTATATCGGCTTTATTTTGAAATGTAGACCAATTAGTGAAAACACTAGGCATTTGAGATCTTGCACCAAGTAGTAGAAACACCGGAGACCTTCCGGGTCTCTTGATTGGTTGACATCCACTAACGATCCAGTTTTTGATGTTGTAAATGAAATGTGCTCTTCTCCTATTACAATTTCTAGTTCCTGTAATTATTAAATTATATATTAAATATGTTAACATAATTATATTAATGCCGACTGATCATGGTATAGGGCAGTCTACCTAGGCACAACTAAATCCGTAATCACCTATGGGCAAGCTATGTAGGCAGCGTGAGAAATCATGCTCTGTGATCTCCAACCCTTATGCCCAGCATGGGGATTATGAGCAAAAATGTCAGTGAAGGCTTACAGCTTACTTACTTACAGCCAGCATTTGACTTAGGCTGATGAAGATGCTATTAAAAATGCATATGAGCTCACAGCTATAATAAATGTGCAATAGTAGTTGTTAAAAAGACACAAATAACGGGTTAGTGAGTTATTGTCATTCAACCATAATAATATTAAATCAGTTTTCTTAAAAACCTTATTTGTGACCTTTTTCAGGCAATATGATAAACTTGTGACTACAATAAATTTTACATATGTAAATAACTGTAAATTATACATACTGACAGTGCATAATCTTAACACTAAGTACTATGTAATATCAATAATTAAGAAAAAAATATTATATTCAATAGAATGGAGAATTGTATTGGGCACTTTCTGATAAATGTTATGTGGGTTTTTAAGAATACTCTGGCTAGTTAACGTTAACAAATACGGGGTCCTGTACTATATTGAATTTTTCTAACTTAGATTTTCTAGTAGAAGTGTCTAGCTGTAGTTCAGTCTACATTTGTGACCGATGTATGGCAAAAGGGTAACCCCCTATTCGATAGTGGGGCATCATTTTAACTGGTGAAAGTAGGAGTGTACTACACTGCTCTGTATACTTTTTCGGAGGTCACAGTCACAGTATTACAGGAAATTGTTAATTTAGCTATTTTGAACATAACATGAATATTGAGACTTTCAAAGACTAGTCAAAATATTTATTGTTATTGTCTGAACTTCAGAATCCTAAACATACTGATATGCTGTTCAAGTATGTAAATATGAAAATATCATTCCAACTTACTTGTCTGCCAACTCTGTCAGGTTGGGGCCACAAGCGATCGTCTTCATGCATTATTTCAGAGTCGACGATTATTCTTTTAAGCTCTTCCATCACGCATGGATGAGCATATGCTTCTTTGCGAATCATTGTGTCATTTTTATAATTTGAGTTATTAGCGTAACGTAGTTTACCGTCCGGGCGAAACTCGAATTCCAAAAACTCGTGACCAAACTTTCCTTTGTGGCCAACATAGTATCGTATATAAAAGTCTGTGGACATTATTGAGTTAATATAGCACTCCTAAACAAAATAGTCGTTTGACAGTTAAAGGATGCACGGGTAAGACGGTCATAAAATTAAGTAAATCGTTATTTAACACCGACTGCAGATTGAAGCGGCGTGTTCCGTAAAACATTCAACTGATTGAACGCGATCAAGGAACCCGCAAACCAAATCGGCAACTTGAAAAGTCCACAGATTATATCTCTCGCTTTCTAGAAGTCATCTTGACAAAACCTCTCTAAAATTTAAAAGCTTGAAAATTGCTGTGGACCAATACAATAATTCATATATGTATTAACGGATAGCGTGTAGGCACTTCAGACTTTTTATTTGTGAGCCCATCTTCCCATTATTTTAAATGCTGGTATAATGACTGTGAAAATTATTTGGACATTATAACATGTTAACATAATATTTTGTGAACATATTCTGCACACCTTAGAGTTAAAAAAATGTTTTCTAAGGTGTGTGAAGGCCGCACTTGGCCAGCGCAGTAGACTATGGCCTTAACCCTCCCATGTGCCCGGTGTATAGCAATAGACTCACCACCTATTCCATAATGGAACGTAAACGTAACTGATGAAACGTGAGAGTGTACTACCCTCCTCTGCCTAGCTCTTCGAGGATTACAGGCGTGATGTTACGTGTATTTTGTGAAGACAATATTTTTAAGGAGAATTAAAATTTACAATTATTTTTATAATTTTTCGAATTTTGGGTAAAAAATGAAATTATACAAAACTGATAATCTGATATTTTTTTATTTGCAGTAAATTCAAAATTACAAAATCAATTTAAAGACATACTATACAATTTAGTACAATCAATTCGACATTTTAACAAAATACATTAAAAAATTCTGCATATAGATTTTTTTTTATTTTAGAATATTTTAATGAAATATTTTTGTTCTGCAAATTAACGAAACTATAGAATTATAACTTTCCATTTACTACAGTACATGTCTCACGTTCAAAACTCGTACATTAACTGCTCCTCAATCTGAATGTGTCGTGTGTCGTGACATCTATAAAATTAAATACATAAGCTTATTACAACACATTAACAATTCATTATTCCCCTGGATTGCTTGACATTCAATATACAGTATAGCATACCGTTATCAAAAAATACCACTATGTGATGGACACGAGTTGTAATTGGAAACAATAATCAACATTAAACATTTTTCACAATTCACACATCATCATCATCATCAGCCTCTCTCAGTCCACTGCTGGACATAGGCCTACCCGAACGAGTGCTATCGCGCCCTGTCCTCGCCTTGCTGCATCCAGCTTCTACTTGCAGCTTTTCGCATAATTCACACATATGCTTTTTTAGTTTATGTGAGGTTTTAAAATTAAGATAAACATGTGTTATTTAATCACATGTTTACAAATAAATTTAAAATAATTTAAAATAAAATATACCGTTATACGCATGATATATGATTCTTCATTCCATTAATTGTATTGATGTAACATTTTGTTAATTACACAAGGAGAATTTTAAAAGTAACTTGGAAACTAACTTACAATACCGTTTTTTTATTGTCTTTATTGCTGGCTTGGTGTTCAGATTTCAAAATACGAAAATTTTCTCGTTTTCATTTGTTCTTCAATATAACTGCCAAAACCCACAAGAAAGCGGCTACATCATTTAGATTTGTAGGAAAAATATTAAAATAGCTTATTTATTTAAATAAGTAATAAGTGTTTGTTCACAATTATGTTGTATTCGGTATCTTATAAGTATTGAAGTATTTCATATTGAAGCAAGAGTGAAATTTGTAATTTAAGAAGGGCGCCTTTTTCGCGATCCTTTGCGTTTTCCTGCAAAGTAATATTAATGTATTCAAGGGATTATTTATTAGTAACAATATACTATAAGAACTTTAGAAAAAAATACAGTATTTTTCAATTGTGTAATATAATATCCGAGTTTACAATAAAGCCGGTTTGAAGTGTTTTTTAAATATAAACCGTAGGCGTAGACTACAGAGCCACAGTGCCATAGATAGTACTGCCATCCGTCAAGTAAACCTTTTCCTTCTGACCCAGTCAAGATGGGTGAGTATGTTTCTTATGTTGTGAAAAATATCGACTAAAATCTACGTCGTTTAACTGTATTAAAATGAATCGGACTTGGAATTTAATAGTGTAATTATAGGACGTGTGTGACATAGAGTTATTTATGTTAAATGAATTATATTGTAAATAGTGCACATTGATATTGAAACCGTTCATAATAAGAACTTGTGTGAAATATCTCAGGTATCAGTCGTGATCACTGGCATAAACGGAGGGCTACCGGCGGTAAACGCGCGCCCATTCGTAAGAAGAGGAAATATGAGTTAGGTCGCCCGGCTGCTAATACCAAGGTAAATTACTGTTTGTAACCTATAAATTTTAACATAATACAAAAAAAAATGTATGTATACTTGATATCTGGTATTAGTGTTTACACGAAGCTATTAATTTGTCATTTTGAATTTGCATCTGTCTGTGAATTGTGGTACAATGTAAATGTTTTGTATTTTGCAGCTTGGCTCCCAGCGCATCCACTTGGTGCGCTCTCGCGGTGGTAATGTGAAGTACCGCGCATTGCGCCTTGACACTGGAAATTTTGCTTGGGGCTCTGAATGTAAGTGCAATTACTACAATGCTTGTTATTGAATATTTTAGTTAAAAAAAATACTATGAAAACATGAAGTCTGTGTTCATTCGCCAGTAGATAATTTATTATTTTAAAGTAGTGAATTATTGGTTGAATTTTGTAATTATATTCAAATAAATGTTAAATTGTACACATTGCATCCTATTTATGGTATACATATATACATGTTTTGCATCTCACCATGTTTGCCCACAGTGTTTACATGAATTTGTAAGCATGTATGTAATTTGAACATATAAACCTGCAATGTTGCAGCTGCCACCCGTAAGACGCGCATAATTGATGTGGTGTACAATGCTTCCAACAATGAGTTGGTGCGTACCAAGACTTTGGTGAAGAATGCCATTGTAGTGGTAGATGCCACTCCTTTTAGACAATGGTATGAGTCCCACTACCTCCTCCCACTAGGCAGAAAGAAGGGAGCTAAATTGGTGAGTACATTTTATTTTCAAGTATTGCAACTGAATAATATATAATGAAGGATGAGCCTTTTTAGTTTTTTAGACAGTGTTGTGACAGCATGTAATGTCTTGTCCAGCTTCCGATCTGGGGCATACCTGTTTATTATTGAATATCATATCTAACTTTAGAACTCTCTATAATGCTTTCTAAGATGCTTAAAGTCTGCTAACACTTAAGCCAACACAGAGACTAGCCTTTAAGATGAGTATTATTTTGAATAATGAATCAAACAGATTGATGTAATGCTGTCTGTATTGCTGCTATGTAAATGAAAAAAGTGTTCCAGCAGTCTAGAATGCAATGAAATCTGTAGGTCTATTAAGATATGTAAAAGTGTGTGTATAATGTATATTATTGTAACCAATCTGTTTTGATTTTTTTCTTTTAAATTTTGTATGTATTACTATGGTCATCATTACAGTCATATATTATGATGATACAATTTGCGTGTCATATGATCATCAGAATGATTAAGAGACTAGCTGAAATCATCTATTGTAATTCTAAATATTGAAAATTGTTGACTAGCAAATATTCACAAATAAAATGTATGCTATGCAATTATTATAGACCGAAGCTGAAGATGCAATCATCAATAAGAAACGTAGCAAGAAAACTGCAAAGAAATATGTTTCAAGGCAACGTCTCTCCAAGGTTGAGGCTGGTCTTGAAGAACAATTCCATACTGGGCGTTTATTAGGTAATTTTTTTATGATTTCATTTAGTAAAATGTATTATATACTTCAAATGATGAAATCGAGAAGTTTTGAGGTTGCGCTTAATGGTTGAAACCGTTTTGGGAGCAGCCTGGCAATCATATGATCTATTCGTCATAGTTACTCTGACTACATTGTAAACAAAATACAGTGTAGTCTAGTTATTTCTGGATTTTAATATTTTTTTTGTTTTTAGCATGTGTCGCGAGTCGACCTGGACAATGTGGTCGTGCTGATGGTTATGTGCTGGAGGGCAAGGAGCTGGAGTTCTACTTGAGGAAGATAAAATCCAAGAGGGCAAAGTGAGAAGTGTAATGTATAAATAAACGTAAACCACAAATGATCTTTTATTTCCCTTAAGGTAATGTACTCAATAGAACTATAATTTGTTTGTGAAGTTCAAAGACAACATTCGCAGCATTCCCATTACATTTCACAACTGCTAATTTGCTTTAATTTATTTTAAATAGAAACATATTCAGACCTAGTTATCTTGATGACAGCATTAATTTAATGAAACTACATTCCAGTCTAGTCTTAATGTGCCGAGAATAGTCTTAAAAAGATATTTCTTAAGCATTCAAAAAACTGATGTTTTTTACTAGAGTACCACTTTATATAACTTGGTGTAAGCTATTGACTAAACTATGAGTACTGTGGCTATTGATTATTATTAATGGAGGGTATATTAGTAACCTTATTTAACTTAATGTACAGTAAAGTGTGGTTGACTAAATTAAACATCACTGTTAGCATGATTATAATATCCGTGTATTCAAAGGATCAACCATTTTCCCCGCCATGAGAGCCACGTGTATATTGGAGTCCATCACGAAATAGAGGAACGGGTACGTTGCCGAAAACCGCACCCTGTGGCGATTCGTGACGTACCCTGAAACAAAAAGTCTATTGAGAAACTGGTAAACTTAAATTCGATCGATCTTGGATCGGTGTGTAAGATGATTAAGTATTTCATGTTTTATCACAATGTAAGTACGTGCGTGACAAAACGTTACTATTGTAATGCACATAAAACAGCTCTCTCATAGTGCCATTAACACCAATTGATTATCGGCGCCTCCCGTTGTTAACCAAAGAACTAAAACGTAGCTCAGTGCGCATGTCTCCACCATAGACATTGTGGCCAGTCGTAAGTTTTGGTGCAGTCAAACACGTGCAGCGAGCTAATAAATTGTTTCACTTTTTATTTTGTAAATTAGCGAAATTGTTAGATGGTAAATTTCCATTGGTTATCCCAAATTTCTCATATTGAAATCCTCATTGTATAAGTGCTGTTGGCGCATGCGCAATACAATTTAACTTAGTTCTTTCCTCAGTATAGACAGGCTCTGGCTACGGCCTGTCCCATATCTCAATTTTTTTCCGTATATAGAGATCAGTGATGAAAAATGTGCGCTACGTAGCAGGGATATATGGATACGAAATCTCGGATCTGCTTGTGGACACGAATGTATGAATAATATTATATTCGTTACGGATATGAAATTATTTCGGGTTATCCGTTATTGTCAAATAGCTTCAGTTACTGATATTCGATTTTCGATCGGCAGTCGCGCTTGTAACCAACACAACCAACCAGGCAATATTTAGTGGCAGGAAATACGTAAAATTACAAATTTCTCACCTCAAAACTGCGATAAAGTCATTTTTTATCCCGAAACCCCCTTTGCAATTGTAATCGAAATTATTAAATCAGTAGTGAAGAAACTAAGATTCAGATTAGCTACACGTTTTGTTTAAAATAACATCAACCTTATTGGAATGAAAATACTGCTTAATTGATAAGGCTGATTATTGAAATGGAACGTGATTGATTGAAAGTGTATATGCCTACAAAGTAAAAAAAATTTTTGATGTATAAGCTAATAAATTGAGGTCTCACATGCTCATACATATGTCAAAATACATTAAATATTGTTCAACTAAGGTTGGATTTTTGTATTTTCTTAAAACTTGAATAACTTAACATTAAATGTACATATGGTAATATTTTTTTAAGGACCATGTTTGTAAGAGAAACAAAAATTTATCGAAACCCATCCAGTAAGTAGATTTTGCGACACGTGTACAACGGCAGGCATCTGTAATTTATTTATATGTTTTTGTGACCAAATTCATTATTTCAACTCTGTAATATTTATAATTATTATGAAAAATCATTAGGTTTCAATGATGTTAATGTTTATTTATAAAATACTGGCTAGCATTAGAGATGTTTTAAAATCTTCTTTTTTTAAAACGGCTAAAGATTAATGTCAGTTGAATATTACAATAACTTTTGGGTCACGATCTTTTAATGAGATATGTTATGTAGATTTCGAAAACAGTAGAATATTCGAGTAATACAATGAAAAGGTTCGACATTACAGTCATAAGTCTGGCCATTATGCGGTGTAGAAAATTGCGTCCTTGCTATGTAAATGCGACCGACCATGGTAAAGCTGGGGCTAAATTATTCGTAGTCACAGGAAACAATCATCTCGCAATTTTTCAGTTACGTACATAATTGAAAAGCTGGACATATCGACGAATCATCTCGCGATTAGGCATTCATGTCGATTCCAATGTTGATGCAACGGGTGATTTTCCTAATTGTCTATGTCGGTGCTCGACTGAGGCGCATCAATGGACGCAAATGCGCGTGTCGCCGCGTTGCGCCACTGTCGCTCGGAAACAATAGACACGCCGTACACGCTCTCGCTACTTAGCACCGCGGTATTTGCACTTTTGGCAACGAACACAACTTGTTACTAGTTCCCACCACGGGTAAACGTTACGAATCTGTTCTGTCTTTGAGATCATTTGTAACAATTACAAAAGAAGTTTGTATAAACATACAATAAGTAGGTACATCATATTGTATATCTGATACTTAGTAGAACTTTTTTTATGTAGATATTATTATTTTATCATCACGCCAGGTCCCTTATGGGTTAGGCAGAGAGCAACGAGTTTCAAATATCTATCTTTACAAAGCGGACGTTCTTCTTCTATGTTCAACACTCTCTGCATACTTGTACGCCGGTTTTGGCAAATTTTGACTCCACCATCATATATACATTGTAGATAGATAAACAATATTTCATCATCATCATCAGCCTATTTCAGTCCACAACTGAACATATTCCTCCCTTGAGGGGTTATGTCGATAATCCCCACGCTGGGCATGCGCGGGTTGGGTATTGTAGAGCACAGCTTCTTGCACCGCCTATGTGAATATGCATCCTCGCATACGATTTAACGATG
>DVOY01000878.1:0-10092 GCA_018237585.1 Apyrrothrix maculosa
GTTCATTTACCATATTTACGAAACTGACTGGCTCGTTGATGGACTAATTACAAGCGCAACTGCTGATCGACAGGTCCGGAGTTCAAATCCAGGTTTGGATACTGTTGGATTTTTCTAACTTAGATTTTCTAGTTATTGCTTGGAGTCTGGATTTATGCCCGTTGTATGGCAATAGGCTCACCACCTTTTTCATTATGGGACATAAAGGTAACTGTTGAAACGTGGGAATGTAATACACTCCTCTGCCTACCACTTCGGTAATTAGAAGCGTAATGTTATGTTTGTTACTGAGAAATGCCTTACACATTTAACAGTCAAATTAGGTCTTTATAATAAGTGTGAATAATCAGTACTCAGCGCTACCCTTTTTTCCGCAGTTTGATCACTGGAAGCTCACCTTATTGGGGTCCTTCCCTTTCCGCTTGCTCTTCGCCTTGGATATCTCGTAGATGACGAAGCAGAGTCGCGCCATGCGCGGCAGGTTGCACACCTTGATGGGGAACTGCAGCTCCTCGTCCCACTGCGCCAGGCCCTCCGCCGTCACCACGGCCACCTTCGTCTTCTGCGCCTCGCACAGAGGGATCCCGCCGTGGAAGATACCCGCTTCACATACCACCTGGCACACAGTTCGTTTTATACAATATTTAAAATAGTATTCCTTATTTACCCAAGTTACAGGTTCAGCTAATACTCTCTATGTTCTCTTCGGTTAGTAATTATAAAAATAGTCAAATAATGAGTTTATTTATATACTTATATTACGTCTAACTATGAAATTTTCAAGCATATTACGAAATCCATCTCGATAAATTAAACTGGACGAGAATATTAATGTTATTGAGAGGTTCAGGATATGTTGACGGCGCTACCTCCACCGCCCGCCCGGGGTCCACGTTCAGGCCGCCCACAGTCTGCACCATGCACGTGTAGTTTCTCTCGATCTTCCACGACGACTCGTGGTTGTTCTTCTTCTTTCTTATTGTGTTGGAGTGCTCTGAAGTAAGCAGCCGCTTTCTCTCCGATACAGAGTAGCAATGGATATCACAGCCGACTAAAATATAATAATACCAACATTTAATTTAATTCATTATAAATCAAAACTTTTCATTGATTATAATTTTAATTCAATAGAATACTATATATTTTATATAACAAGGAAGCAATTGGGAAAAATTACGTACATCAAAGGTCTTATCGCTAAGGTAACGTACGTATTATATAATAATAATAATATCTGGACATATATATCTCGGCCATCTGATCCGAAAGTAAGCATCAAGAGAGCTTGTGTTATGGTAACCGGACACCTCATAAACGACATATAAATACATACTCATATATTTTTTTATACCCAGACACAGAATAAATACATATGCTTATCACACAAATATATCTGGGTGGGAATCGAATGCATGACCCTCGGCGCAACAGTCAGATTCACAAACCAACTACGTCGACAGGCCAGTCGCCGGTATATCCATATGTATACAGAAAGCACTCACGAACGATTTTCTCCACATGGACGATCATGACTTGCGGTACCCCGTTCTTCGACAACATCTCCTGGATGTACAGGAACTGGATCAGGGGATGGTCGCCCAGCAGATATTCCTCGCGGCCGCACACTTTCAGCACGTAGTTGCGAGGGTGTTCGCCCCGAATGTTCAGGGAGTTGGCCTTCTTCCGGAGGACCGTCTCAATGTGTTGGTGAGGAGTGTGGTCCGCCGGCACTCGCGTTGTTGTTGATTGCTAAATATATATTAAAAAATACAAATGACTAAAAGTCAACATATCTATTGCCTACTCACCACCTATTCCATATTGGGACGTAAACGTAACTGGTGAATCGTGGGAGTGTACTATACACTGCTCTGCCTACCTCTTCGGGGATTACAGGCGTGATGTTACGTTACTAAAAGTCAACAAATTAAAAACACTACCTTTTTAACAACTCCGCAAATTTTGTAATATAAATGTTAATTATAGCTACATTTCTAAACAATTACAATATTATTTCAAAAGTCATACTTAAAACAACACCCGGGGCCTAAAGGAATATCCAATAGAAATATAACGTCATTTATCAACCCTGAGACCTTTGCATCGAATAACTTTCACCGACGAGTGTGTGGAACTATCAGGAAAATAACAGCAACACATTTGTTGATGCCGACCTTCGCCGATACTAACCCAACTAAGATTGTCGATACTTAAAATATTTTTGACAAAAAAAATAACGTTTCCAAATCTGTCAGTTTCAATTGACAGACAGCGTCACGGGGATCACTTACCTTCGCGAAAGGAAAGCGAATTGAAAATGTTGAAATCGCATTTCGACCTCCGTGACGACGTAGAGGAGGAATCGAAAGAGGATGAACCCTACGTGGCGCAGTCCACTGAACAGGGCGATACTGTTGGTGAGCACGAGGAAGCGGCAGAAGAAATACGCATCGTGCATCCTGTTAGGAGACTCAACAGGTCCGAGGTCAGCATAAGACTGAGCCTATTAGGGAAAATCGCCGAGGGAGACGGGTAATTTATTTATTTTCACTTTATTTAAAAAATGGCGGACTCAATGCAAACTGCCATTTATACTTACAAACCCAGGTGATGAAGAAAATTTGGATT
This sequence comes from Apyrrothrix maculosa, assembly GCA_018237585.1. Lineage (NCBI taxonomy): Eukaryota > Metazoa > Arthropoda > Insecta > Lepidoptera > Hesperiidae > Apyrrothrix > Apyrrothrix maculosa. The sequence continues at coordinate 2,629 of DVOY01000878.1, forward strand.
AAATACGCCTAATTCTCTCCTTTTTCAATTTATCGTTATTATATGGTCACGCCCGGTCCATTACGGGTCCGGCAAAGAGCACAGAGTAAATTCAAATTAAGCATTAAACACTTTTATTTAATCATAAATTAATACGATATAACATTTTTTCAATTTAATTGTTAGGTTTTAAGTACATAATTTGAAATTAAGTGCTAACGTAAGTTCACACGGGAAATAAATATGCAAATAATTTCGTAAGTCTTACACACAAAAAATCGTATGAAAACCGAGGAGATTAAATAAAAACCTTATTATATAACTGTTAGATAATATACTAAGTAAAAAAAGGTTTGTAGAAGAATATATTGTTACTTAACATCAGAAATTTTAAATGTTCAATACAGGTACACTTACTTAAAGGCAGCGTGCACTGGCATGAGCTTAACTGACATATCAGCATTGAAAGCCTTCAAACATCTGCAGTTTGTGGACGTTTCGAATAACAATTTGAATTTAGAAAGTCTCCAAGCAATAACTGAACTTCAATTCTTAGTACTCATTCAAGCGGACAAAAACCATATAGCTTCCGCAGCACTAAAGAAAATGAAATATATGCAAGTGATCATAATGAACAACAATAAAATTGCGTCGGTCCATGACGTATACCAACCGGAACTAAGCACGCTAGAAGTCGGCTATAATAAAATTACAAAAATCCATTTTGATAACAGAATGCCGACTTTGAAATGTCTCGACTTCCGATACAACTTAATTCAAGATTTTCCGGATTTAGACTTGCCCAACTTAGACAGCCTTTACCTGGCTGGCAACAAAATAACAAGTCTTGTTGGTTTGGAGAGGTTGGTCAATTTGAGAGTACTGCACGTAAGAAATAACCCTATAAAATTGTTAAATGGGTTTGAACCTGGATTGACTAAGCTTCAGTACATTAATTTGCGGAACTGCAAAGTAGCGACTTTAAAGCAAGTAAAAAAATTAAGAGTAAGTCTCATCAGATTTCTTTGAATCAGTTATTTGAATAAAAATTTTGTTATGCGACCTTTATGTCAGATTTTGCAGACACAATAGTGTAATTACAAAACCGTGTGAACCACAATGCAGACTGACAAATTATATAAAGTGTACAAATAATTTTATTTCACGCACAGGCCCTTCCAGGATTAGAGATGCTAATATTAAAAGGCTGTCCCTACATGGGAGGTACTGGGCTAGAAAATGCCGAAGTGGCCACAGAGGAAGATGAGACCGAATTGAGAGTTGAAATATTGGCAGCTTTACCTAGACTCAAGAGAATTAACAAAGGAGTAATTACACCGGAAGAAAGGTGCAAAGTATAGTTTCAGAATGAGATCTATAACCAAAAATAATATGATAGTCCCAATAGGCCCAACATTTGTATATATAGCTTTTTTCATATAGGTAGTGAAAAGTAACAAATTTTTGTCTCACACTATCCAAGCTGAAAAATAGTTGTTTTAAACAGAAATCGATTCGTTTGCTAATAAGATCTAGTGAGAATTAAAATATAAACATTTTCCTTTCAGGACTGAAGCCAATGACCTGATGAAGGTGTGGCTGGAAGAGGGCGAGAATGACGAGGAAGAGATGGGCGAAGAAGAAAACGATGAGGATACAAATGAAGATTAAATATCAATATCTAATCTAAAGTTAAATTAAATAATTTGTTTCGAAGTTATAAAAGTAGAATTATAGATATTTGCAGCACATTATTTTTTTCATAACTAGAAAACCATATTAAATAATTCAGCAATAACAACAATGTTCTGCATAATATTTATATTTTAATGACATTTTGCAATCCTATTGTAATTTAATGTGTATTGATTTTTGAACAATGAGAATTATGACAATGCAAAAATTGTGACACCAGTTCAATTAAGCGAATTTCAACAATAGTACGTACCTCAGTATTTGGAAATTTATTGACCAGTATGAAGGTATTACTATGTAGGTAACTGCGAAGAGTTTCGGGCACACTTGGGTGCTCGGCCAGTCGTGGGGGGCAGTGGTACCGGAGACGCTCCAAGCGTGTACTTTGCGCTCTCTTGATCAGACTCTCCTCTGCTAAATATCGCATTCGCATACGAAAGTCATTAACCTCTGAACTCCTTAAGCTGTCAAACTCGTTTAAACCTGAAAAATGAATAATACATAAATGTGATATTGGAGAAAATTTCACAAGATAACAATTGTATGTGATCTAAAAACATGTTTACTCACATATATCTACAGTTACTGTCAATCTTTTTCAAATAATATTTTGCAATTAAAGATTGTACATATTTAATTATTTTCCCTTGTTTAAGTATCACCTCATTATAAGTAAACGAATAACTTATAATCACTTTCAAAATTATCTTGGTACTATGATAAAAAATTTACCTTTGCCAATCAAGTGACTGATTTGTGTGTTCAGCAAATGCTCGCCAGGCCTCTCTATGGACCTTTCAATGATCATAAGCACCCCACACACAGGCCTGATGTCTCGCACACGCTTGTTCTCATCATCAACCTCCTCAGGCACGGCTAGGGAATTTATGAATTGGAACACATATCCCGACATCTCCCGGAGCATCCCAAAAAGGGGATATTTCCCTGCAAGGTCCCATAATTCCTGCAAATGTTCACACTGTATTAATAGTATTGTACAGATGTAGCTGTTAATTTAAATATCATTTATTTGTTACTGATAAAGTATCAACACCAACATGTTTTTAATGATCCCATATCATAAAGCTGTAAAATGAACAACTATCCATAAAAGTAAATTTCAGTCTTAGTCAAAAATCTGCTTTTATGGCTTGAGCCATGGCTCAGTCTGCATTTTTACCCAGTGTATGACAATAGGCCCAACCCCTATTCCATGGTGGTAAACATAACTGATGAATTGTGAGTGTACTCCTCTGCCCACCTCTTTGGAGATTATAGGAGTGATGTTATGTTCAAATTTCAGATACTCTTACAATATTTATAATGTATTATTATTATTATATATTATTATATTACCTAGCAGTAAGCACTTAAAGGGAAACATTAAATCAACTTGTGCTATAAAAACTGCCAACAACAGACATGATACATTACTTAGCATCAATGAGTCTTAAGGACCAATAAAAACAACAGACCAGTCAGTGGCAGTGGCTTCTAGTGGACAAATAATAATAGTCATTAGCAGATTCTCATTGAAATTAGTCAGATAATTGACAAAATAGAGTATGAAACCAATAAAATATACAATAATAATAGACAATTTAGTAATATTTGGCTTAGAATGCCTTGTTGGTTGTGTTGGTTGCATGCGCGACTGCCGATCGAGAGGTCCGTGTGGGGTCGTGTACTATTAGATTTTTCTATAAATTAGAATTTTTAGTAGTGGCTCGGAGTCTAGACTAGTGCCCAGTGTATGGCAATAGACTCACCATCTACTCCATATTGGGGTGTAAACGTAACTGGTGAAATGTGGAACTACACTCCTTTGCCAACCTCTTCGGAGATTACAGGTGTGATGTTACATGTTACACTTAGAATAAAAAACATTTTTTTTATAATGACCAAACCAAGAAGAGACAAAAAAGTTTAGAATAAAATTTTAAATATTTTTTTTATATATCTCAAATAGGTTTGAACATCAAGTTACGAGAACTGAGTACAAATTGAAACTTATGTACATGCATTTCATAGGAGTAGAGCAAGATCTATTCATCTTTGAGTTTATACTACGTTGCCAGAAATTTATTTTAAGAGTTTTAAGTATTGGTAATACAGATGTATTTTATGATAAAATTGATCACTTTAATTTTTTTATGCAGATGAAAAATATTTATGATACATATCAAAATCCAAAAAAGGCAAAATATGAAGAGAGGAAAAAAGGAATACATAGATTATTTACAGCATATAGATGTAACATCACATTTGAAAATAAGGGACTGCTTTAATGACAAAAGACAAATATATGCACATGATAGTTCTGGCAGATCATAAGTAAATAACTAATGGGCATTTTTTTAATAGTGTTAGATTTCTATATATTCTTATATACTATTCCTTTTGATTTATTCTGGAAATAGTTACAGTAATATAATCTGTTTACCACCTAAGGGACTTTAAGTGATATAATAATAACAATATTGTAAGAAATTGTGCTTTCACAGTAACTAATTAACAAAACAAATATTCACAGTATATTCCACTGCTCCACTTGAACTAAGCATATGGGGTGGTTAAAAATGACTGAAGAGAGGTTATCGTTGCTTATTTTTGTTTATTTATTCTCAATTATATAACATTATTTTTCCTTGTACTGGGGAAATTTCAATGAAGAATGGGCATTAACAATTACCAATCACTATTGTAAATTTTAACACATGTAAACAGGAAATTATAATACAGCAACAACAAATGTTGGCACATTTATAATACTACATATCATGAATGCTTCATTGGTCAAATAGTTGCAAGTGCAACTGCTGATCAAGTTTTTCTAATTTGAAATTCCTAGTAGTGGCTCAGTCTGGTTTTGGGCTCACTGTATGACAATAGACTCATCCCCATTTCTATGATGGAACATAATTGTAATTGATGAAACATGGGAGTGTACTACATTCCTCTACCTAACTCTGCAAACATTACAGGTGTGATGTCACATACATATCATTTCTAGTTAGCTCATACTGCTCAGTACTATTTGTTACGAATAGCTCATAGCTGTAGTATGCACCAATTACCAGCAAACTATAAATGATAAGTTACTTTATCATCAGACCCCAGCCAAATCCATCTATTGGCAGTCAATTGTATGCAATTGATTGCTTTTAATATTCTGTGTAGCAAGTTTGTCCTTTGGACTATATGACAGTCATATCTATGTATGAATAATAATAATTTAGTTCATTATTCAAATCACTAAGGTCCTTTGTTTGGAATTCATTGATGCTTTTAAGTAAAACTAAAATGCTCGATACAACACTTGGTTACTAATCAACAGTCTAATCTGATGTAGCGAGACATACTTTAGAAGGGTTTATAATTGAAAACTGTCCAATGTAGTCATAGCTTAATTATTATTCAATTTTTATCATTACTCTTTTATTATATATTTGGCTGAATATTTTAGATATTTAGCATCTGGTACTCTCTGCTCACCCTAAGAGGGACCAAGCATAAAGATATAACCATAATAATGAGTGTTTTATGTGTTATCAAATTGATTGTTATTAAATAGATGTGATGTCATAAATACTAACAATCAATAGACCCAAACGACTTTTGTTCTCTATTTGGAAAAGTGGAAGGAAATTAGACAGCCATAATGACATCAGGTGTGATATGTTTTTTGCTGTATTACTTGTGCTACATGGCTTTAAAACCATCATATATTGCTCAATAACAAATGTGATATGTATACACCTTTTATTCAATTATTCAATTCAATGTTATTAATTAGATGTGTGTTGTAGCAGTTTTGTTCACAGATGGTCATAAATACTAATAATCAATAGACCCAAACGACTGTTGGTCTCTATTTAGAAAACTGGAAGGAAATTAGACAGCCATAACGACATCAGGTGTGATATGTTTTTTGCTGTATTACTCGTGCTACATGGCTTTAAAACCAACATATATTGCTCAATAACAAATGTGATAAGTATACATGTTTTATTCAATGAAGGTTAATTAAAAATAATCTTAACACTGTTGTAACTGATATAGTAGTTGGGTATTGGCTAAGAAACATTACAAACACAATTGCCTGCCAGTGACATGTTCATTTGTAAACAAAATGTTCTACTTTCTAAAAAATAAGACTCGCTTATCTGTGCACACATTACACAATAGTTTGACCCAGTTCTCTAGAGTGCGGAGGAAACAATGTGTTGGGGAAATGTGTGACTCATGCGGGGCAACCCGTCTAACACTAACCTCCTTGACATCTTGCAGAGTCGCATCCCAGCTCACCGTCACGGGAATGTATACGGAGTTGGGCATCAAACACGTCAACTCCACATAGTCGGACGGTGAGGACGTCCAGTAGTCCCACGTGAACGGACAACTCGGCGCTGGAACCATTGTTTTGATACAACACTGCCTATTTACTCCGATTACCCTCGATGCATTTTATCACCTTTCACTCCTCACATAGCGACCCCACCGTCGCTTTCAACTGAAAACACCACACATTTCGCGTTAGTCACTGATATTTAAACCTCGTCGTTGAATCATAGCATTTCCTAGTATTTTGATTGGGGGGCAAATCGCCATTCGAAATGAAACTGTCAATGATATTACACAAACAACATGTTACTGCACAGTATGAATTTAATCTATTTCATTACCTCTTCAAAGAACGATTACATATTTTCTTTAAGGATACCAAATTAATTGATTCACTCAGATGTGATACTCAGAAATTGTAAATAAAGAATAAAGATTACGTGCAACTATCCACTGCAAGTAGCAAAACTCGCTTAGAAAAAGTAAATAGATTGTTTATGGGATAGGTTAGTGATGTGTTGATTTTGTCATTTTTGTTATACCATAACCACAAGTAAAATTTACTTTGCTTCAAAAATAAATTCAGCTAAAATGTATGTACTATTAAAAGTTGTAGTTAAAATCTTATAACAAATTGCAATTATTTTTGGGAAAAGAAACCCGGATTTGGTAACGCGAGTTAGTGCCATGTAATTGTGAATGCAGACTAACCTATTACAAGAAATTTATTGACGTTTGTCTCGTGATGACTATTGAGCAATGTTATCGATTTCACAGCTTCTATTGCAATGAAATATTTTTTGTCGTCTAAACATTATTAAAAAATGTTCGAACACTCAGTCAAAGTACCAAGACATTACAAAGTAGCAGCAAATATTTTCAAGAAAGTTTCTACTGAAGGCGGGAGCGTTAAAACTTTATTATACGATAATAAACTTCGGCATTTTGTAAGTATCTGTGTTAATTTAAAATATATACAATATTTTGTATAAAAATGCCCTCACCTACGTTATAACAGTGCTAATATATTTACAGAGAACTAATGTGCTTTTCGCACTTATAACAGAGACAGTGAAACATGCTGCTCACATTGATAAAATATTTGAGTCATCTGAAATTTTGAAAAAAGAATCTCGCCTTGATCCGTGGCTTGCAAAAGTCTTGACAGCAGAATTGCTATTTGGAAAAAAAGCACTCCCGGGCATTAGTAAACCAGAACAAACAATACTATCTTACAAAGAACAATTCGAAAAATACACAAATGAGCATGAAGACGAATTGAAGACTGAAGGTAATATTCTGTCTCTTTTTTCAGATATAAAACTGCATTTAAAAGACTGCAATGGCTGACGATAATGAAGGGCCACTCATGCCGAAAAACGCAACAAAAGGCAGTGTGAACATTGCTACACTGTACAGAAAGAGATTTGCCAGTGCTAACGCGGC
>DVOY01000879.1:0-10092 GCA_018237585.1 Apyrrothrix maculosa
CATTCCACGAACTTTTGGACCTCCCCTCGTATGTGTGTGTGTATTTTTAAATGGGGCTATCTACAATAAACATGTTTTCTAAAAATTACAAACACGGAACGCTGAAACAAGTTATTCGCCAAGAAATCAACAACAGTTTTCCCCAATTCTACAAGAAACTGAGAGTTCACGTTCTTTAATAAACGAATGTGTGACTGAATAGCAAAATGTGTGAATGGCAACCATTTGGAGTCAGGGATATTTAAAAAATGCGACCCCCTGAGTTTATGAACTTTTTTTGTCTCAAATGATGCCAGCGAGCGTCGACAACGAATTACCGTTTGCGTTGAAGCAACTCGGTGTTCACTATGTCATATAAATTTAAAAAACCCAATTAAAGATAGTGAACTACGAAGAATCAAGAATCTCTGAAGTAATGGTATTGCAACTATTTCTAACGAATCTACATTTTTCTTTAACATTGAATGAATGTATTACTCTTTTTCAGATTTGGAAGTATCAAGGAATCAAAGGAAACATTTTTTCTTCTCTTTACATAAAGAAAATCGAAAAGTTTAAATGGCAAATTGTCTTCGGTTGCCACGACAGCAAGGTTTACAGTTTATATGTAAAGAACTTTCAACCTACTTTGCATTGGAAAGCTGAGCTTACGTCGCCTGTCTACTCCAGTCCCTGTCGTTTAAATGAAAAATGTCTTCTGGCAGTTTCCACAAATGGAAAAGTTTCCATTATCACATCAGAAAAGGGAAGTGTAATAGGAGAATATCAATTACCAAATGAATCGTTTTCGTCGCCTGTCGTATATGGCGATTATATATATATTGGCTGTAGAGATGATCATCTTTATGGTATAAAATATGCGATAAATGTATAATTAGATTAAAATATTTAAATTCTTAAATTTACTTACGCGACTCGTGATTCACATTTACAAATCGTTTTTACTTTTTACTAGTGTCAAATAAGATTTTCCTAACAATATAGACTTTGTTATAGTAGAAGGTGAAATGTACTTAGGATATTTTTTTGTCAGTACAAAATTGTCCATAACAAATATTCAGTAAATAAGTAATTACAAAAAATGTATCGTTTTTTTTATTTTGAAGATATAAAATAGCCACTGACATCTGACAGCCTCGTTGGTTGCAAGCGCGACTTATCAGGTACAGTGATGGATTCTGAATTCAATCTCCGGATCGGGCAATGTATTACTTGGTTTTTTTGACTTGGAATTTCTAGTAGTAACTCAGAGCCTGGATTTGTACTCGGTGTGTGGCAATAGCCATACCTATTCTATGGGACGTGTAACAACAGGTGACACGTTGGGGTAACTAAATAGAATTCCCCCCACGTTACAGAGCAGATGATTGCCTCTGTTTACCCCTTCGGAGAAATAGAGGTGTGATATTATGTTTAAAATAACAAACGCAAAGGGCAGAAATGCCAATTTTAAAAACAAAGTTTCGGAGTAACAGGGTATTCATAAGCATCTATACATTTCTTACTTGAAATTTCTAGAAGTAGCTTAGAGTCCAGATGTGCCAGGTATATGGCAATTCGCTCGCCTCCTATTCCATAGTGGGACGTAAATAATTGGCGAAATGTATGTGGCAGTGTATGTAGGTGGGAGTGTACTACTCTATTTTGCCTGCCTCTTAGGGAAGATACAGGTGTGATATTACGTGTTATTTTTGTTTCGTTTTTACTTTCGTTACGTTCAATTTATGAATATATATGTCTAGACATTTGCAGATATTGTATTACAAACTGCTGTCTCCTTTTTTATACAAGATGATACAAAATGCTTGCAACACCTTACTTAAATGAGTCATTTACCTTCAATTGTGTGGGGAACACGCAATCGTAGCATATGTATTGAATTATTGTGCCGTGTATGTCCGATACACTGGTTAACAAAAAATAAATTTGTCTTGTACATGGAATTTACTTATTATATTCTGATTGTAGAAGCAAAAATATATAAAAAGTATGATTACACATCGAAAATATTTGCTTTTAAAAAGTTATAGTGATTTGATCATTTTTGATTTTCGCGCCCATTGTCTATCATTGTGAGATGTCGCTGTCGAAAGAGAAGAGGGCGGGATATAGAGTTTTTTGTGTCGCTAAATGTGTACAACAGTATGTGTTTGCGTATTACAGAGGTGTAACGTGTGTTACATATTGATTATTTGTATCAATCTGAACAAAATGGCTTAAAGCTAAAATCTTTGTTGGCTCTCAAATAAAAAAAAAATTAATTATGATATTTTCCCGCGCTTATTTAGCAGTGTGGAGAACCAAACCTAGACTAATTTCAAAGTAGGATGTCATTATTTTCTTGGACATCATGGAGCTGAAAATTTTGACGAGCTGATGATTTCAAATTGTCGTATCATCGGATGTATAATGTCTTTAAAGATGCACATTGTATTGTCATTTGATTAAATTTAAGGATAATATGGGAGTGTTCGCATTCGGATTCGGAAGAACAAGGGGAATGCTTCCATCAAGATACAATGGAATTTGTTAGGCGTTATCAAGGCCGGTACACTAAAAACATGATGGAAGATTATATTTGGTGTTTGATTAGAGAAACTTCTGATGAACATGACAAACCTGATCATTCCTAATCATTTAAACTATATTTTAAGGCAAACATATCATAAATGGACATTCGCAATGTTTTAGTAAATCATTTCTTAGTACAGATTGTATGTATTTTGATTTATTTAATTTTCAGCATTTTTTTTTTACAGTAAATGAAATACAGATTTTTTTTTTCTTATTTCTACCTATAAAAACAATAAAAATAAGGTATGTATGTCCCATGCGGAAAAATGCTGTAGACTGATGTAATGTATGTCAATTGAACTTACAATAAGAAACGGAAATAACTCCATAATATTTTCACCCATGCTTGAAGGCACTCTAGGCGAGTCATGAACCATTTGTGCGCCGTCCCGACAATAGTTTGTGAAGAACGCTGCCGCAATGAAGCTGTTAATATGAAGTGTTATTGACAATTAAACTTACCCGACACTAAGAGCACTATTATAACCTTCTTGCTTGGGGTAAGATCTAGGTAAAATAATTAAGGGAAAATTTCAAATAATAGTCAACAACTCTTTTAAATGCAACTTTTATTTATGATCATCTTACATGGAACATTAAGGTGTACAATGAGCATTCATTACATAGCTGAATAAGTATTACAATATAATATTGATATGGTGACAAGACCAAAAAGTTCAAGTTACAAAATGGAATGCAATTCCAATGCACAATTGCTTTTAACAATGCTTGTGCAGAACATTTTTATGCATAGTAAATCTTAACATTATTTAAGCATTCTTATAACATGAATCAAATCCTATTAACATGTTATTTATTTACTTATATATTTTTGAGATTATATTTGGTAGAAAATTAAATCACTGCAAATAGTCAATGTGGAACATATTGCACAATTACTTCTACACAAACATTTCTAAGCACTTAAAATGTTTACCCAAGACCCTAGTGAACATTTTTAAATTGTAGCAACTTTATGTAAACAAAATATTTAAAAATAACAAGCAATATAGATAGTACATCAAGATTTACTGATCTTCCTCTCCAAGTTCTACTTTGACCTTGGAGAAGTCAAAGTCTTCATCAGTGCCCCGCTTGTAAATTTTAAGAACATCTAAGCAGGTCGTTTCAAAGTGGGTTGTTGCATCATATGACTCAGATATGAAGATTTGACTTTGACTGCCATCATCGGTAGGCTCATAGTAATCAGTTACAGATACAAACTTTTGCCTGATGTGTCCCAAAACATCCAGACCAGGCTTAATTTCAGACTCCGGGTCATTTGTTTCAACAGTTGTTGACACCATTGCTATGAACCAACCTTTAGCAGCAACTTGGTGGGTATAAGACACCAAAGATACATAAATATCAGAATTCCGCCCGACTTGCTTCTGCGGAATAATGATTTGTGTGGAGAGAGCATCTTTAGTGTTTGCAATGGGGTGATCTAATAAGCAAATGCATCTAATCACTTGACCCTTCTTGCGTACCCTGTCAGGAACATAGCTAGGGTCACAATAAACCTGTTTGCACTTAGCTATTTCATTGCCAGATCGCACACCAATGGCTTTGCCACCTTCTCCAAGCACTATTTCATCGATAGGCTTGTCTAACATATAGGTACCACCATAGATTGCTGAAAGACGGGCAAAGCCTTGAGGGAGTTCACCAAGACCATACATTGGATAGAGATAAGGAGATTTGCCATACCGAGCAAGCGAATCAGAGTACAGCTTAATACGGCGAATGGTTTGGATAGCAGGTTGCTGCAGGTAAGTGTCATCCAGATACAACGCCAAAGCATGTCCCGTGAAATCTTGGGTATTTCTATCAAGACCGAATTTATCGTAAAGCGACTGCATGTTGGCGGTACTCGGATCAAAATCCTTCCATGTCTTAACGTCTTCCTCCTGAAAATCTTGGACGTAAATCAAAAAGTTCCGGAAACGCCTCTTTTCAAACATACCCATTAGATCGGAAGCTAATGCTTCCTTCTGATCCACAGGCACCTTCGATATCTTACCACCTTTGTACACATAGCTTCCTTCTACTGATTTGAACTCCAAATAACGGGTAACGCCCGTATGGATCAGTAGTTTCACAAGAATACCATTGGCCATTAAAAATTTCGGAATCAAATCAACGTTCCAATCGCGTCCTCGTCCGTATGTCTCGTCAGGCGCAGGTGCATTGAACTTTGCAAACAATTCTTCTAACGGGGTAATTGACGCAGATTCTCCTCCATAATACTTATTGCGATCAATGTGCAAAACCTTCTTTCCCGACACAGAGAGCATTCCACTAAGAATGCATTCCTTGAGTCCAGTGCCAAGGACGATAGCGTCGTATTCTTCATCCATGTTAAAGGCCTTAATATGAACAAATTCTTACAAGATTATAAGTTGACCGATTAACTAGACCCGAGATTAAATGTCAAAACCCAAAATGTCGGAAGTACAAGTACTTGAACGAATATGTCTGCCGTCGATGACGTCGACGATTATGTACCAACATCAGGAAAATGACAATTCAGTGCGGAAGTACGCAATGCGCAAACTCTAGTTAAACGTTTTTATGTAATGTTGAGTATGCAAATTTAACTACGGAATATTTAATTACATGTAATTATATCAGATAATTGAAGTAAAATGTAAGTAATCATTATTTTTTATTAAAACCCATTGCAACGTATTATTTAGAAGATAAATGCTTGATAAAGACATTGTTTTATTGTCTACTATAGTATAAGTTAATATAAACTATCAATAATTCTTGTATATTGTAGTAAAACTCCTTAATATTATAATATATATGTTCGGGTGTAATAGCAAATCAAATAAAATATGGTAAAGAACCTTAGATACCTACCTATATAATCTTCTACAATGTCAAAAAATGATTGTGGATTCTACATAAAGTTATTAATTAGTAGAAAATAGAGTTAGGGAGTTACATCCCTAACTCTATTTTCTTAGCGAAATTGTAGTTGGCTACTTGCATGTTGGAATGTTGTCATATGTTGTATGTTGTCATTGTAATCTTTCTATATTGTGTTTTATCTATGATTCGCTACGTCAATGTAACTCCGTCAAAGGAAAAACTGTCACGTTGTCAGTGTCAATTTTGATGTGATGTCAACTGGTCAGTCAAGTGTGCTTGTTTTTGAGTTTTGTTCTATTCCCTGTACGCTTCACACATTATTTTATCGTGTCGGTCGGATATCGTTATACCTTTATTTTTTAGAACTGACTGAATTATGAATTTAACTGTTTTTTGTTCGTATTCCGTTGACAAGTGTTTTTATATGTTTCAAAGTAATAACTTCTTGGGACATGTAAACCAGTGAACAGATGATTTCAAACCATATGCTTCGACGTTTACGAGACATTCTCTTCATTCGCATCGACCGCAGCGGTACACACGTTGAACCATTGTAGAAATTAATGTTTTAAATGAGAGCGAAAGGCGTGCAGACCGATCCTCAGATGAGTAAAGATGTCAACAGAGGGAAGTGGAGAGACTCCTTCGATTGCTCCAAGCTTGCCAGGGGCACCGGAACAAACATACCTTTTTCCAAAAGCCAAAGGTCACTCGAGATCTATAAGTCATGGAGGAACACCAATATTGGCCGGGAATCTCCCGGTGGGAAGACCGCCACTCAAATCGGCGATGCGTGGCCACCAGCGAGCCCTTTCTCACGGTCAAATCGGCGAAGGACCCCGTACCGCCGCCTCTGGGTCCGGCCATAGTCGAACCGGTAGCCGGACAGATTTCATTCTACCACCTGGTCATAGGGAGGCTGCTCCAGCTAGTGCCCTGCCCAGGCTGGCTTCCGTTCGAGCCCATCATTCGCGACAGGCTTCTCGCTCTGATTCCATATATACATTAAGAAGACCTTCAGTGGTTGGACCTTGGCGAAGGACAGTTTTTTGGTTGATGCGTCGTGAACAGCCAACTGTCGATAACCGACACCTCATAGTGATACCCAATCACCTTATACCAGATAAAACTCCTTCTAAAGACCACCCTAATGGAAAGCGCTGTGATAATAAAGTCAGGACTACTAAGTACACCTTGCTGTCATTCATACCTAAAAATCTCTTTGAACAATTCCATAGAATAGCCAATGTGTATTTTATATTCATAGTGCTTTTAAACTGGGTGCCAGCAATAAATGCTTTTGGCAAGGAGGTGGCCATGCTGCCTGTGTTGTTTGTGCTTGGAGTGACTGCTATAAAGGATTTGTTTGAGGACCGTCGACGACATCTCTCTGACAAGAGGATCAACAACTCCTTCTGCAGAGTTTATAAAAAGTAAGTCTTGCTTTTCTATTTTCTAATTAATGACTATTTAATTATCACTGACTGTTAGCCAAGTTACAAAATGTAAAGTCACTATACTTTTAGACTACATGAGCATAGCTCAGATTCACCTTTTTATACACTTAACCTAACCTATCTACTAAGTCCTATATTATATATATACAGTTAATAAGTATCCTCTTTTTATATTTATATGTAAGTTTATATATAATTGCACAAAATAAATTAAAGACTATCATAAACACAAAGGTGTATTGTGAGTTCAGTGAATGGACATATCATAGTTCATAAGGAAATATTATTTGATTGCACTTTAAGAAAGATTCTCACATTAAATAACTTGCTACATGTATTAAAATAAGGAAAACATTTCTGTTGTTTTAAAATTCAGTATACAAAAAATATCACATACACATAAAGTTATTAATATTTGATTATAACAATTCACTACATTCTTGCAAAGTGACAAGTGACAGAACTAGTTTATGCATTTATGCACGCTACAACTCAAGCTGGGGTTAAAATTGGGCATGTAGTCATTAGACGGACTAGACAACCTGTTATTTTTTTGAGATGGATCAAACTTCTGTTTTAGTTGGGATTCACTATCCTTCTCTCGTTACTCGTAAATGCACCCAGGTTTGCAAACCATCCTTTACCTGATGATGTTGTGAAAGCCAGCCAAAGTCTGTTGGGGGCTTTTTGACTATATTGATATGTTTAATTATGTCTGTTGTTTACCTGGGACTGTCTTTAAAGATGTCTTCTCAAATTAATAATGCTATTGTCTCCTTAGAAGTCTATGATTTACATTTTTTGTTAATTATTTTACTGTAAAATGATGGCTAATGTTCATACACATGATTATATATACTAGTGGTCCAGTAGCAATCGAAATTTGATCGTTATTTATAAAATTTCAAAAACGAACCTTATTGAAGTTCTTATGTTAAAGAGTAGACATCAATACATTTCCCTGTACAAAACCCATCCTTACTCTAACCCTGAATTGACTTGGAATTCCTCAAAATTCAAGGACTTCCCCTCAAATTGGCAACTCTGCTTGCGTTTTGTGAAGTTGTAACGCATTTGATACACTGACAAATATGTATTATACGTGTAATACTATTGGCATTGGGAACACTGACGTGTAGGTACAGCTTTATATTAGTATGTGCCGTAATGTGCCTAATAAGTGTTTTTTTTTAAATTAAAATAAGGTATTTATAACACATTATTTAGGAAAATATTAACTTTCTGCAGTCATTCTTCATGTTAACTTTAACTGTGTCAAGTTTCTTACTCGTCCGTTCAACCAATTTTCGTAAAAAGGGGCGCAAAGTTGGATGCTTCACGTATTAATATATAATATATCGGCTAACTCACGTATGTTTTTTCGGCGGCGGCAATTAAAATAAGTTTTTTATGTATCTGGCAAAGTTTGTTGAAATTGCAAGCGATATATTAGTCAGCTGTTATAAATTTCCGATTACTACTATCATATTTCCTTATATTATAAATCACACTGAACATACGGCGACGTTATCTCGATGACACTTATTCAAAAGCGTAAAGAGATCGCGGGCCGTTCGTATCGATACTATATCGATCTATCAATATTCTATATATATACGAGATAAGACTTATAAAAAAGGCGACTCCAGGGTTAGCTACCCACTTTAAGGATTATAAAATTAAGTTTCAAGATTTTTTGTCTTTAGAAACAATGCGGAAATTTTTTTACTCACAAACTATTTAAGTCCGTTTTAAGAAATTGTATATATTGTGTACAAGTTTACAATGAATTAAAATAGATATAAATTGTGCATGTTTCTATGAAACAGATAATTATTTTGCTAATATAGCTGATAATAAATTTACCCTTTTCCATCCAATTAGAGTTGCAATAATTGTAAATTATTACGTACAAAAATGAGATAGTAATTTAATTAAGTGGAGGAGTGGTTGACTTAGTAGTTAATTAAGTGGAGGTCGATACTAGGCAAATGTTGATGAGAAATGTACACCTACATTTATAAGTACCTAAGCAAAAACATCTATTAAATTTAGCTACCTACGACTCACTTAAGTCTTCACCAGTGAATCAGTAATAATGATTTCTATCCAGCTCGCAAATAAATAATTTATGTAAAAAAAATAGACTGGGGAGTGTACTTCATTCCCACCAGTTACGTTTGCGTCCCAGCATGGAATAGGTGGTGAAACTATTGCCACACGTTATATAATAATTTATGTGACCTATTTTTATTCAAAAACCGTATCCCTATCTCCTCATCAATGTAGCAAGTATTTGTGCATAAAAATCCCATATGGTTCAACAGTGATTACATGCCGCTGTGAATATTTTATCGGGTGAGTCACTGTGAAGTTTGAACAACAAATGGGTCATTGTACAAGGCCTCTTCGCCGCCCTTTACCTCAAGCGATACAGATAGTAAGGACATTAGTAAATTGATTGTTGTAGGTTGGACCCGCCATGACCCCCCTCCGTACTAATGGTCGGGTAGAAGTGTTACCGGCAATGCAACTTTCCTAACATTTATTTCTAATAATATTCTTAACTATTTTTAAAGTATTAAACATAAAATATAATAGTTTGACTACATCGAAAAGTGTTTGATGTACTTTGTTTTGTTTTTGATATAAACTCAGCAGAATGAAACATATAATTCAAAAGGTGCTTTGCCATAGATGTGCACAAAAGAGTCTTATACTTATTTTAAAGAAATTTGTGTTCATAAAGACAACTTATTAATTAATTTTTCCTATTAATTTACTTTTCTTCCTACTTGCCTTTCTGGGACCGATTTCTAGTTATATTCATGTAAGAATTAGGAATTAGCACGCAAATCAATTACAATTTAATATGTGAAAAAACGTGTTGAATTTCAATACTTTACAGACAGTTGGATATGGACCACAATAGATACTTGAATACTTTAATTACTAGTGTGGGTCAAAGAATGACGAATGATTAAATACTGGCTTAATTCACGTATGTTTTTTCGAGATGGCCCGACTAGTTTCGAACCTATACGAGTATTTCTATATCGAACCCACACACAATTTCGAATTACCTATTGCGATTGCAAGAATGTGATGACACTATACGATTTATGGCAAAATTAATCTTATAGGCTATCACAGAGAAAAACGGCGAACAAGTGTCTTAAGG
>DVOY01000880.1:0-10090 GCA_018237585.1 Apyrrothrix maculosa
TTAAGAATTATTAATACATATTTATACCGGGGGTTCATATGAAATAATAATATTATGCTGAATTGGTCTAAAAATGGTTTTAATTTAATGCGCGTGGCACATTTAATGAATTTTTATGATAGCAATAATCACATTTGCAATAAAACAAGATATAAAATAAAATTTTCAAATTGAGTCCTTATACGATACAGTTCTTATTTATTTTATATGTAATTCATTAAAAGTCACACTATACAAAACAATAGAAAATTTAAAAAATCATCTATGTGATGATAATAAAAAAACTTATTGTCATAATTATTATTATCTCCAACATCCTTGGAAAAAATGCTGGTTAATGGCAACAATGTTATCTATTTTCGCGACGTCCATCTTTAATCTTTGATGTTGTGGACTTGTGGATAACAAAATTGTTATAAAAATATTATCGAGGCAAATTTAACATATTATTTTAATTGACCATCCATTTGAGATTGGGAATGCGTGTTGTCGTTACTTCCATCTATTCGGCACACGCTTACAAGCGAGTGTTTATCTAAAGTGTCACAGTTACATTATCGTTTGTTCCACTAAAAAGTTTCTCTGCAATACTCTGGTATTGACCTAAGTGCTAATTGGCCAACCTTCAAATGTTTTCATTAGCTTTTTTTCGAAATATATAGTGAACAGTGAAGTGGTATTTTGTTCCGTTGATATTTTATTGTTGTCAAAACAGATGAATTGTGAAAATGGATAGGCTGAATAAGTTGCGAGGCGACGCGGGCGCCTCAGGGGACTCCACGCCCGACACATCGGGAGTGGGGAGCGAGGCGTATATGACTGCAAACGAGAGCTCCTCCAAATATTTTTCTCTCACAGAAGTAGATTCCAGTTTTGAAATTTCGCCCTCCAAAGAGACCTCAAGTGAAACCACTGCAGGTAAAACAATAACAGACCCACAATGCATAATAGCAAATTTGTCACCAATTCCTAAGAAAAATGAGTTAGATGGGTTTAAGATTGGTGGGGACCAGATTGAGGCGGCAAACATTTTATCTGGAGAAGTCGACATCTTTGATGATAATGAGAACTCCTATGATGGAGATGAGCTGATCATAGATGATGCAGTGCAAGAGGGAGATGATAAATCCGCAGAGTTGAAATCAACTGAAATAACAGAGCTTCCATTTGATAAAGCTGAAAGACTAGCAGAGACCACAATAGATGATTCTGAAGCAGCCAATCCAAGCAAAGACACAGATGTGGAGCTTCAAATTGATGGTAAAAATGTGGACGCTATAGATATTGGAAATGGATTGTACTTGTATAGAAAACATGGTGAAGAGGAGCTTGCTGCGGTCCAAATACTGGATGATGATCAACAACAACCAAATATAAAGTTTTTGAAAGTGCGGTAAGTTATTTTTCTATATTAAAATGAATGTTTGTAAAATATTGCTGCTAATCTAGAACATTACTTAACCAGTCACCATGAAAATTAGCATACACATGTATTTTTTAACTGGGAAGATTTTAACACAAAAATTTAGAAATGCATGTATTTATAATGATTGGGTGCTAACCCTGTTGTTGAAGCCACTTACCACCAGGTGGTGCTGCGGTATATCAACTTTTATACCATTTAACCAATATATATTAAATTTGAGATATTAAGATTAGCCCAAACATCTCACAATATTTTTTCAATATATAATTTTTAATACAAAATTTATGAAACTAGAAACTATGAAATAACAACAGGAATAGCATAAAAACCTGTCTAAAGAAATACATACATATGGTAATTTATTAGTGATTGGTCGAATGGTGTTTGAGACTGACAGGACAATTTTCAGGTTACATGAGTATGAAATATTTAAGACTGGTCTTCTAGTAAGGATTGCATCATTGACTGATTCTAAAAGAGTTTTGGATGTGTTTTTTTGTCATGTGTTTGACATAATAGGTCATTGAATTTAGGGGTCTGTATTTTGCTGTTGTTTGCATGTAGTACATTTGTATGTAAAAAAACTAGATAAATAAAAATGAAGCTATTCATTTTGGATTATCTAGTTTTTTTATTTATATTTGTATATTAGGTATAATAATAAAAAAAGGGACTGAAATAAAAATAATAAAAGAACAATATAAAAGTTTATTCAATATTGTATAGAACATTCTCAGGGGAAGTATTCATTATAACAAAATAATCATTAGATTAAGACGAAGACATTTGACTAGTAAGTGCCTCCATAGGCGATGTACAAAATAATAAGGTTTACCAAAATACTCAATGTATACTACACTGGATGGGTGTTCCCAAAAAGTCTTAAGCAAGTGTAAAATTTATTTAAAAAAAATTTAATTACCTAAAACATAAAAGAGGGTGTTTTGTGTTTCCATATAACTGTGTTCTCCTTTTAAAGTTGCTTGAAATATCTCTCAAAATGTTATGTTCAAAGGGCATACAGCCACTGAAATGTATTGAAGAACTCATAATTGTATATTGGTGTTATACCTTCATCAACTCATATTTGTTATGTTTCTGTTATATTATTTATTTATTTCAACTTGAGTTATGTTTTACCATTTTAACTTTCGATATGAATTAATAATTTTAAAAACAATCACAAAAACATTATCGTTGTCTTTTATATCTAATCATGCCATTGCTGTATTGTGTCAAAATATGTGAATGTTACAATTATATCATTACAGCAAATTAGAACAACATAAAAGCCACCAACAATGCAATCATATCTGTAGCAATGTCATGTGGTCAAATATATTTATAATTATTGATCATTTTATCGTTTGTAATAGGGTGAGTTGTGGTTACAGATCTTCCACTGATAAAACATACAAACTTATTTACAAAACTTATTTCTATTTTTATTAAAACCATAACTGTACATCTTACATGTCCACTCGCTGACTCTCTTGTATTTTAGGGATGGTGTGACTTGTCTAGATTTATTCTTTAAAAAAAATTCACAAATAAGTATAAAAAACTGATCAACTTAATATGAGACCATCATAAGAAAAATTAGTATCTTATATGGTTTCTTTTCTATATCTGTGAAATTACTGTTAAGTTATCAAAGTTACGAAGTAAACATATAAAAGCTTGTTAACAATTACAGTGAGAATGCTGAAGGAAACCTGGAAGTCTATGAGGAAATTGAAGTTGAAATCCCAAAAGAAATGGTAAGCTGGTCAATATTATTGGTACAAAATTTGTTCTAGTATGTAACACAATACTGTGAACATTTTTAGATCCTGTATCACAATGTACAATTCTTTTTCTTAATTTAGCTAACCGAAACATAATCAAATGATTAATAGAATGTTTCAATTTCACTCATTTCTGCTTCGTATTGAATTGTACATTGTATAAAATTAGGGTCTTTTAAAGGTGTTTTAAACCCAAAGCCTTATCTAACATTTAAGAATACTACTGATAATCTTATTTGTGGAGTTGTTTCTTATCCAATACTATATTATTTACATTTTAGCAACTACATTTAAATGATAATACTGTTGAAAAAACTCCTTTACAAAGACAAATTGCTAATAAACCTCATAAAGATGGTAGTTTTTTTCATGACACAAAGTAAATACTTTTGTTCTCACAATTAGTAGTAATGTATAATAATGATTTTGATGATATGAGAAGAAAAATATTTAACAGTAAATTTACATATAAATTGCACTGTGAAGAAATAAGCACTGCTTGCATGCTAATTGTTACTTTTAATTATATAGGTCTAAATCCTGGAGATGACTGCCTCATTGGTTGCAAGCGTGCCTGCCGATAGAGAGGTACTGGGTTCAAATCCCGGGTTGAGTATTATTGGATTTTTCTAAAATTAGAGTTTCTAGCAGTGGCTCAGAGTCTTCATTTGTGCTCAGTGTATGGCAATAGACTCACCACCTATTCCATATTGGGACATAAACGTAACTGGTGAAATGTGGCAGTGTACTGCACTCCTCTGCCTACCTCTTCGGGAATTGCAGGCGTGATGTTACGTTGTTTTCAGTTTTTGAAGCTTCATTGTATGTAATAATTTTTAATCACATTGATATAGTTCTATTGGAATGTAAAGATTTTTAGTATTTATTTAACGGCTTGAATGCGAGCGAATCCGCCCGTAAAAGCTAGTATTTATATCTAATTCTGAATTTATTTCAGCCCACAAAGGAGGGGAAGGCAATAAAAAACTCTTCACATATTCCAGTCAAAGATGTATATAAAGTCAGTGAAGCAGTTTGTAACAAAGTTGTTGAAAAGATAAGTCAAGCATTATCAAAAGATAGTTCACTGAATGATGTGGAATCAGATTTAATTAAGGATACTCAAATAGAGTCAAAGACAGAGGTAAATTTGAATGGCAAAACGATGAAATTCAGTGAATCTCGGAAATCTCCATTAATAAGCACTTTTACTCCTATGACATATCATTCAACTCCCAATAAAGAGGGTATTCCACTCACTAAAACTATGGTAGATCTCCAGCTACATCCTAATAGACATTCCGAAAATGTTAAAAAGACTATTGAAGTGCACACAGATAGTTGCAAACAAAGATTATCAGAAACACCAAGCAAGACTGTTAAATATTCATGTGAATATAGTAAAAGCTTAGAAATCATGCCACTAGATAAAGAACTTTCAAATGATATGGGACTTATTAAGCTAATTCAGAGTGAACAAGAAAGCAATGAAAAAAATGTCATTGCACAAGTTGAAGAAAGACCAGATGAAAACTTTTCTATGGATGCAAAAACTGGAAAGGTTCATGTGATTTCTTTACAAAATGAAAAGAGTAAAGCATCTGAGAACGAAAATGTAGAAATTAAGGACAAGGCTGAGTTAAATGAGGTTGATACACTTACTCAAATAGCAAAGCCGTGCGAAAGTCTGGATTCTGAGAGCAAATTAATTATTGAGGATGTGCCTAATAACGATATAAATGGTGAAGGAGTAGATTTGCCAGACAAGTGTATTATAAATTTTGATATATTAAATGAAAAAGCTAATGAAGCAGATACAAAAGTAACTGATGTGAATGTCAAACACGAAATTCAGACAGATAATGTGGGACCAAAAAATTGTGAAACGGAAAATGAGGAATGTAATGACAAGACAAAAAATAGTAGTATTGTCCATGAAAAACAAATGGGAAGAAATAACTTTACGAAAAATGAGACTGTAAATATTTTTAGTAAAATCAACAATAATGATGTTGCTCCTGCAGGAAATCAAGAAATAAATGATATAACTATTATGAGTAATGTTCAAGCTCAAACAGATAATATAAAAAAGTCCTTAGAAATATCTAGTAATTTGACAGAAAGAAAAAATGACGGAATTTTTTTTGAAAATCCATTCATAGATATTAAAACTAAGGATGCCCGTGACATAAAATCACCCAACAAGAGCCCAATAGATTTTTTGGACAATTTGCCTGAAGGTAATAAAGTAAGCATTGACAAAGAAACAAAACAACATTCAACTAAACCAACAGAATTATTAGTTAGTTCACCTGGAGATGTTAATATGGTCAATCATAAAGAAAAAGAAAAGCTCCAAATTTCGTCTCCACAAATTTTTCAAAGTGCAACTACAGATGCAAAAATACAGACTAATGTACAGTCAGAACTGCCCATAAAATTATCACACGATTCACAAAAGTTTACTGAAAACATTAAACAACCAGAAGATGAATCTACAAAGATACTTTCCAATTTACCTACAGTTACGAAAAAAGACACTGTGATTTTATTTAAGCAGCCAGAAGGACCCATAAATAAGTTGTTTACTTCAACTAAAGAAGCAGAATTAAGCACTGTCACCAACTCAAAACAGCATGAACATAACTCTAAAATCAATTTGCCTAAAAATGTAAAAAATAAAACCACAACAGAGCCTAATCACAATAAAAAAGATCCCTCTAGTTATTTACCTAAAGATATGAAAGTTGTTGAACAAATTAAGCACACGGAAAATAAATTGAAAAAGAAGGTAGGCAATTTCACTGATGATAAAAAAATAAATAAGGGTTTCGAGGAGTTAAAGCAGTCAAATATTGCTAATCTGACGAAACCACCTACGGATGCTGTTAAACTCACACCAAGCGTCTGTAAAAAGATAACTCCGAAAGGAACTGTTACCGAAAAAAAATATGCCCATAATACATTTTCTGTCAATAAGGAAACCCTACGAGAAGTAGAAAAGACGGATGAGCCTAAAATAGATGGGTCGGTAGCTTATGAAAAAAACCTTCATTGTATACAAAATGTCCAAATCGAAGTTGAACGAAATAAAAGTGATGCAAAAAAGGAACCTGTAAAATGCATTGTAAACCCTGCTCATAAGCCTATTAATAATAACAAAGCTGCTGTTCCATTTGGTAAGTGGACAGAGGCTAATAGACAGGAATTTCTAAATAAAATAAAAGAAGCAAAGGTACCTACAAATACATCGAATACAAAGCAACTAAAGCAGCCGAACGATTTGAATAGAAGAGATGTTCTTAAAAAAATAGACAGTCAAAGACAATCTAATATTGCCTCAGCAAAGGTACAAGAATTAAACACAATAAATAAAAATGAAGCTACAATGTTTGTAAATAAAACAAATGTTACTCAGAAGGAAAAAGGTAGGGATAATAAAATCACCCCTGCAATTTTAAAAGGAACTGGAGCAGTACCAAAGAAACAGATTGAAAATAAAGTTGGTCAAAGTATTAATAAAGTGGATAAAGTACAACTTGTATCTATAGCTCCTATTGACATGTCAACCACAACATTAAATACTAAAAAAGATTCAGTACAACGCAAGGAAATAAATAATCAGGATCTAATTGACAAGACTATTGAGGGGATTATAAATAGAGCTGTTACAGCAAAGTTTGGACAAGATGATGCAAAGCAAAATACTGAACAATTGGAGAAACCAAAAAATTTAAACTCCTACACGCCGGTTTCATTAGATGAAATAGAATCCAAGATGAACGAATTACACGGTATCCCCTTTGTAGAAAGACCTCCTCATGAACTGCCTAAAGTTGTTGATTATGACAATAAAAGCATAGTAATACCTGAGGTTACAACTAAAGCTAATAAAATACCTAATCTTGTACCCTTTACTCCAAAGCCCCTACAAAAAGTTGAACAAAAAGGCAGTCAACATATACTGACTCGTGTAGTTGAAGAATCCGATGAGGAAATAATAGAACACGAGCCAATAACTGGAGACAGTGAATTAATTAAATCTAATTTGTATGCTCCTATACCAGAAATAGACAAAATTCAAACTCAAGAATTAATTACCACCAACGTAAATAGTGAATCAAAAAAAGAGCCTATTATTACCGAAAAGGACTTTGATAAATTTGCTAGAAGAACATCTATTACTTATGAAAACCGCCTTACTGTAAATTTTGACGGGAAAGAGCAGCATAACGTAATTCAAACTGTAGTTGAAAAAGAAGTTGTAACAAAAAAATTATCCAGAAATGAAATAATGCTTGCAGAATCAAAAGCTAAATCTAACAAGCATTTAGCTATGCGACATCATAATTTCTCCAGTAAGATTCCAACTTCAATCCAGTCCAATCAGTCTAAGCCTGCAAATGAGGAAGATTCATACAATAAAAATTACCAATCTAAAGTTCAAATCGCATATCAATCTGCAATGACGGCTAAACGTCAACAGGAATGTCCTATAACTATTATAGAAGACAAACCAGTTAAAGTAGTATTTATGGATACAAATTCGGAGTTTATTCCACATCAACTCAATGTACATGGGAAAGAGTTATCACCGCCTAAAAAGTCTGCTGTAGATTGGGATCATTTTACTCATAGTAATTCTGAATCAATGGATTCCGATATTTTAGATACTGGATATGATAACAAATCACAGGATGACATCAAATTAAAGAGCAAACATCAAAGAAAACAAGTTCTGACACCCGTGGAAGTTCCTGAATTAGAGCTTATCGAGCCAGGTGATTTAGACATTGAAGTGTCGCCAAAGAAGAAACGTAAAATTGAAGAAAGTAAACTTGAGAAGAATAGCAAATCACTTCCTAAAAAATCTTATCTTCTCAATCGAAATATGGCAATAGAAGATGCGCCAACAAATTCTCAAAATTTTTCGAAAAATGCACCAAAAGAAACAGTTAATCAGCAAGATGTATTTGTGACACATTCTGATACGATATCAGCGATTGACAATCTTGTGAAGGCTGCAGAACTTCTTGAAACTCAATGTGAAAATAATCACGTATTACCGCGAAATGAAGTGAATTCTCCTGTACAACAACATACATCAGTTAAGAGAGGCCGCGGTCGTCCAAGAAAATATCCCCTTCCTGAGTCAGAATCAGACAGTAAGAGCCCTACTCCTGTTAAAACTCCCACTCCACAAAAGAAACCCCGACTGATAGATGCTAAGATTACCAAACATGAAAATGAATCAGAGGACGAAGACTTGAGTAGTGATAGTGAATTGGTGAAAGAAAATTGGACTATGGGAAAAATAAACGAAAACATTGTCTGTCCAATATGTAACAAATTGTTCCGATCTGAAAACGTCGTTTTTAAACATGTAAAGCATTGTACCGGACCATCTCCAAGTAGATCTGATTCTGATAAAAGAAGTTTAGGACAGTTGAGAAACTCACAAGACTTGGATTGGAAATCAGAAGATAGTAAGTCAGATAGCATGGACATAGACGAGGATATTGAAATTAATAAATCAATGAAAAAAAGGAGATCCAAAGAAAAAACTCCATCGGTGGATGATAACAAAACTGATGTCATTGTCATAGAAGATACTCCTATTAAAGAAACCGTGGAAAACCGTGAGAAATTGAAGGATCATTCAAGCAAAACTATATTAAAAACGAAAGTTGAACACAAAACCAATAATCTTGTATGTGATTTTTGTGGAAAGACATTTAGGCAATTGTCATATCTGGTCAGTCACAAGTTACAACATAAAAATACAGAATCAAAGAAAAATGAAAAGGACCAATCTCACAAATCACTTTTCAGTTGTGAAATCTGTAAGAAAGAATTTAGAAAGCTACATCATTTAGTACAGCATCGCATAATTCATAATCCGAATCCAATGAATTCTAGATTATCTAGAAAAAGTTCTTCAGAGCAAACTGTTAGCCAAACTGCAAAAGATTTATCTAAACCAAGTGAGGACCAAAGTGCAGGTTTTAGATGCGAACCTTGCGATAAATCTTTCAGAAAACTGCATCATTTGGTGGAACATCGAGAAACTCATGATGAAATGAATAAGAAAAGCAGCACTGCTGTTACTAGTGCTATGGATACAGTAAAACCAACACCATTACATATTTGCGATATTTGTAAAAAGACATTTAAAAAAATACAACATTTCATTGAGCACAAAGAACAGCACTTGGAAACGAGTTCAGAGAAATCGGATGACAAAAGTGTTAAGAGTTCTTTGTCCACAAAGGACATCATACATGAATGCCCACTTTGCTATATGGTGTTCCCCAATGAACACTCTTTAAACAAGCACACAGTTATATGTCAAAGGAAAAAGAAGCAATCGGCCGCAAAACAAACCAAACAAAAGGATGAAGACGATGTTTCTGAGGTACTGGACGACGATGAAGTTAAAGCTACCGAAGCAGATGAAGAAAAATCCACAGTCGAAGAAAGCATAGATACTGATACTAATTTAATAGCTGAGAATGTAACAGCCACTGTTACAGAAAAAGAAGAATCTGTCATAAAGGACATAAAGAAACCTTTAGAAGTAGAACCAAGCAGAGAAGTTGTTATACAGAAAGAAATAAAACCAGTCGAGGCTGATATTTCATTTGTAAAAGTTCAGAACCCTGAGAAAGACAATTCTACAAAGAATAAAGATCTGTTTGAACGTAAAACTGATAAAGTTTCGGTAAAGTCCAAAAAACATGCATTGTCTTCTTTAGCGCCTATAGAAATTATTCAGATTCCAGATACACCAACGCCAAAAAAGAAGCTTTTATCCAAGCATAAAACAGGGGTAAAAGTAACTAAGAGGCAAAAAACGATTACCGCACCTTCACTTGCC
>DVOY01000881.1:0-10088 GCA_018237585.1 Apyrrothrix maculosa
ACGTAAACTTAACTATAGTGACGTTTATAAGTGATTGTAAATCCTATATAAATAAATGATTTTGACTTTGACTTTGAACGCAGGACACTGAGTTAAAAGCAGGTAATAAGGCCAATGTACTGGTCGGCGTCGCCGGCGCCGGTAGACGGGGGCGCCGTGCGGGCCGCGACCGATACAGGAACCAAGGGGAAACATTGTAATACACCTCTCGGAATAAAATGGTCTCTGCAAGCCATACAAATATGTCTCAATTTGTCAGAGGTTACTGGTTTCCTTACAACCCATCGAAACATGTCACATTTACCCAGAGGAAACTGGTTTCTCTGCAACTTATACAGACTTGTCTCGATTGTTATCAGCACAATAGCACAGTACTGAGGAAATTGGCTATGTCAACACAATCAGCAGTGCACTGATAACTACTTACTGGTACTCTGAAAAAAAAACATCATGCCTGTAATCCCCGAAGAGGTAGGCAAAGGAGTCTGGTACACTTCCATACTGTACTGCAATACTTACTGGTGGTTTAGTTACCATAATACAAGCTCTACTTTGGAATCAGATGGCATCAGTCATTAACTCTTGCTCATATCATAATTGCTCATATCATAATCATATTGATATTATATCTATTAGTGGCTCAAAGTTTAAATTTGCGCGCGGTCTATAGCAATAGGCTCACTTCCTATTCCTTTGTGGCACCTAAAAGTATCTGATGAAACGTGTAGTACACTCCTCTGCCTACGTCTACGGGAATTACAGGCGTGATGTTACATTTTGATATTATTTATAATGGTTGTAGTGCACTTGGTGATAGAAATACCCATAATGATTCGAATCAATTGGAGTTAATCTTCACAACAACTCTACTTGAAACGTCCAGATCAGTTAAGTCTGCCCCGTTGTTACTGCTGTACTCATACACCCCGTCATAACCATTTTTTTTTATTAGTGTTCATATTTCCAATCGTCGACTGGCCCATTGGTGCTGTGGTTAGTGAACCTGACTGATGTGCCGGGGGTCGTGTTGTTAGATTCCCACCCATAATAATATATATTTAAATGTATATATATAGGTTACGGTAGCCTATACTATTTGAATGTACTATTTGAATTACGGTAGCCTATACTATTTGAATGGGGGAGAGATTTTTCTTCATAAACTGGATCATCTCGCAATGACAGGCTGCTGTTTTCGATTTCAGCTTCCGCCTCGAGATATCAGAGATTGAAAATCCGGCACACACATTTGAATTTACAAAGTTACAGACATTTTAAAGATTAAATATCTCTTGCCATAGCGGTGGAGGAAAATATCCCAGACAAATTCAGAAAGACACAGGCTTTAAAGTTCAATATAACGCGGTCGCTAGTGATACATTTTCAATAACAAAAATTTTATTAAAGAAGTAATTATGAGTATCTCGATTTGTGATCAACAAGAAATTAAATTTAAAGCTTGACACAGACATACCTTATTCTTTGTATAGAAAAAAGATAATCACGGCAGTTAATTGATTGCTTGTAAAATTATTTGTAAAAGCTAATTCGCTCTGTCAACGAAAAGTAGCGACTAAAGAATATTTAAGCCTAAGCATTCCAGCCGGAGTTTCAAGTAAAAAATATGGAGAGCCAATACAATACAATATTTTAAAACACGCAAGAGGCATAAAAAAAGAAACAGTATCATGCAATAGGCAGCGTTATCGTTCAAGTAGCGATTTCTTCCAGGCTACCTATGTGGAAGGAAGGATAATAATCTAATACAGAAAGAGGGGAACGAATGGCACTGCCACGGCACCCGTGCCAAGTGCAAGAAACCCATGCATTCCTTACGAACACTATGGGGAATGAACCGAGAATTGTGTTTGTATAAAGATGACAATATAATTCGTGTATTCGGCTCCTATAAAAACCAATATTCTCTATTCGTATGTTTGCAAGCCCTAGTAGGCGGTACGTACATTCAACAATGAAGAATTTTTATAGAATGACATGTTCATGACATTATTAACATACATAACATCTCTTCTGTATTTTTCCGAATGGGCAAGCAGAAAAGTGTAGTACACTCTCGCGATTCACCAGATACTTTATACTCCCACCTTAAAAAAACTTAAAAAAACCTGGCTTAAAAAAACCAATAATACTTTACCCGACCCGGGGATGGAACCCAGGACCTCTCGATCAGTAGTCGCAATTTGCAACAACGACAAACGAGGCAGTAATGAAATGTATGATACCACTTCAATGCATTTCAAAGTAAATAGGAATAAATATTACAAGCACGAATGAAACGTTAAAACTCCCACCACTAATTAATAAACTACCGTTTGTCAGCATTGGTGCTGACCGCGGCCGACGTGCGATGCGTCATCGTAACGAGGCTGATGGGAAAATTACCTTAAACACAGAAAAATTTCCTCGTATTTACATTTGCATGACTTACGTCTATTCCTGTAACATACTTATGAATGAAGCAGTCAGTCCGAAGTAATTATTAAGCTAAACATACATCAAACGGACCTCACCCCTTTGCAATACATCTATAATCAATAAATTATTAATAATAGGGCACCGGTAACTTTGACCAGGAACGTAAAATTGTGTAATCAACATGCTGTTGTTGCATGAACACAATATTTTAATACTTATGTATTGTATGGACATAAACATCTAAGAAGTCCAAGATTTTCGAAATGTTTATCTGTTGATCTGACTGTGTTACCGAATCATTTATAAACTATTAGACAGATATAAATTTAAAAAATATATATTTTTTGCGCGGCGGTCACCGGAAACAATTTATCCAGATATTAAGGGTATGTAATTTTTTTCAATTGCCACACGCAAATATTAATAACGTAACATAACACCTGTAATCTCCGAAAAAGTAGGCAGAGGAGTGTAGTAGACTTCCACGTTTCACCAGTTACGTTTACGTCCCAATATGGAATAGATTGTGAGTCTATTGCCACACACCGGGCACTAATCCAGACTCCGAGCCACTACTAGAAATTCAAATTTTGGAAAAATCCTATAGTACACCACCCAAGATTTGATCCCACGACCTATCGAAATATTAATAAATAGATTTAAATAATTCTTTGATTTATTTTAAGAGAATCTGTCATATTCACATAGCATCCCTGCTCTGCTAATGTATTCGGCAAGTAAATTTAAACATTATGGACTTATCATTACATTAAATCTCATAGAGGATGTCAGCATTACTTTAAAGTAAAGTTTTAATATAGAAGTACTCCTTTTTTACAATCTGGATGAATGACTTAGCCCTGACCATCCGTTGATTTCGCACGGGCGCACGCAACTATTTATAGCTTTCTCCCGCGTTAGAGATGCCAGCTATCTATTATCTTACGTTAATGACGAGTTATGTTCACGGAAAATAAAAAATATGGACTGTATGAAACAGCAATTAATAGCAAAATAAAAAGTAAATTCGTTTAGGGCGACGGTGCAGAGAGCGCGGCGGCGCGCGCGGCCCGCACGCGCCGGCGAGCGCTGGCGCGGCGCGCGGCACTCGCGCGGCTGCGGCCCGCGTCGCCGCCGCCCGCGCCAGGCCGCCGGCACCTGCCCGTGCAAACCGACTACTATCTGGAAGAGGTAAGTAATCTATATACACTTAGGAACACATAAACATCCACATTACCAGAAATCATTCGGTACTTCGTTATCGTTAATCGCTTAAAGAAAGGGGCCTTTGGGAAATTTATAATATGACTTTGTGAAGATTTTCTTAACGACTAATTAAAAGAATTACTGTTCTTACTTTGGATTTCTGTACATTTATGGGAATAATAAGTACATTTACAAAAAAAATAGGCATAGACTTATTTACAAGAACCTACCTGTACCAAACTCTACTTATAAGAGCCAAGAACACCCGTATAGGTATTTACGTGACTTAAATGCGCAATTATATGTAAGTTCTGTTAGCGTTTTGTAACTTTCTCACAATTCATTTTAATTGCTCGTCCAGCTATTCGAGAAGGGCGTAGAATTAGAGGTGGGCGTACAGACGGACCTGTTCGTGGACCGGCCCGCCACGCCGATATACGTGCCCGCCAAGACCGGCGCCGACGCCTTCACGCAAATTTACCCCGGTGATGTAAGTGCTCATTGAAAGTGATGCTTTCAATGTTGATTCTCACGCAATGCTTACTTCAAAATATACTTGTCATAGGACCATTGTGTCTATTTTTACGAGTATGTTATAGGGGTTAGTGCGTGTAGTTAGTGCGACCACACTAGGATAAGTGACGTTCTATCGTCGTTCAGTGTACTTATTAAGGTAGATATATATGTATCTAAGATAAATAAATTTATCCGATATAAAATCTGGCTTTAGATACATGCGTCTAAGAGGCTTCTGTAAACAATTTATATTAACTATGCCCGGATAAGGTAAATGGGCGGCAGATTTAATACAAGTATAATGATCAATTTGTAATTACCTCTGTCTACGCTCTATGTTATTAAAACCTCATTATATATACGTATTCTACAATAAATCTAAAATGATGATTTGCTACAGCACTGTAAGCGAGAGTGTACGTATACATAGAATTGAAACAATATGCTACTTGCACAGTTATTCGACTTCGAGTTGGAAGTGCAACCGATCCTCGAGGTGCTGGTGAGCAAGACGGCGGAGCAGGCGCTGGCGGAAGTGGCGCAGGAGGAGGAGCTGTGCACTCTGCGCGAACAGCAGCGCCGCTACCGCGAGCTGCGCGACGCCGAGCTGGCGGAGCGGCAGCGCCTCGCGGCGCAGGATGCAAGACTTAACAACGAAAAGGTTGTATATATGTAGGGCTTCATTTTGTCATTTGCATTAAGAAATAATTACTTTACTAACGAAAGTGAAGACGAAGAATACCAAACCCATAAAAAATAAGAAGAGTAAAAAAAACGTATTAAAAAAAACATTACTTCGTGTTTTGCAAGATCTAAACGAGATTCTGTAAAAAAACACAATGCATAAAATCTTATTGCGAATTCGTCTGAGTACCACGTTCACCAATGTCTGGACAGCTAAGTTTGAAGAACGGTAGTGGCGTTGCGCTTCTTACTGTTGGTAAGCAACAATACTTGTCTTATTGTGTTCCAGCATAAAGAATAGCGGAAACAAGTTCTAACTTAGTCCTGAAAGGTAGGGTGATTCGTTTGAACTTTGATACATCAATTTATACCATGACCACTTATTACAGAGAGCTCTGCATCATAGTTCCACGACTTGTTTAATAAGCATATTTGAAAAGCTCTTATCGTTGTGCAAGCTGTAACCAAAAACTGCACATTTTATCCTAGAGAATAAAAATGGGCCATATTGTGCAGGAGCGACGCGTGGCGGAGGCGCGCAAGGCGCGCGCGGCGGCGACGGAGGCACGGCAGCGCGTGGCGGCGGCCGCGCTGGTACAGGGCTACGTGGCCGAGCTGCTGCCCGCCGTGCTGGCCGGCCTGCGCGACGCGCGCTATCTGCGCCGCCGCCTGCCCGCAGGTACAATATAACTTGCCTTCTCTCCCTTGAGATCATCCTTGCACATTTAATACAATCATGACAGCTAGGTTGTATTAATCCGTTTAATATAAGCTTCCGAGAAACCTACGTAATATTCATGATGAATGATGTGACTGTATTACAAGTTTAAAATGACTAAGGGCGGCCCTTGCCAGTGTTATTTGTTGACAACAAATATATTTGTCGTAATAATTATTGTCAAGCTCGTGCCTGCTGTCAGGCCAAAGGCTGCAAAGGCCACAGAGCGATATGATAAGTACATATGACAAAAGACAAGTATAAATATTATGCCTGCGCAATTTAATGTAAAATGCTGCAATATTTAAAAAAAACAACTAAGAAACTGACCTTCGATCGTATCTCTTGATTTTTAACAGGCGTGGAGGAAGAGGCAATGCCTTGGTTGATATCAGAGGTGTCACAAGAACTGGAGGCAATCATCACCAGCAGAGACGTCATTACAGGTTATATTACTTATTATTTGATACCCCATTTTGTAATTCTGGACAAAAAGGCAAAAAAAAGCTGTTCTTGTCGATACACAATTTAAAACGGGTTTGTAACAGTTCGATAAATTTTAACCAGTAAGGTTACTGCGCTGAATTAACTAAAAATATTCTTGAGTTCATAATGGGCACGGACACTAAATATTCAGACTTGGTTCTTAACAGTGTTAACGCTATGGCTGCCCTCAGTTCAGACTATAGTGTCAAGTACAGTGTGTACGACCTTACCCTAAACGTGAATGTTGTGATGTGTTATGGCTTGTATAACACGCGTTTTGGTTTGTTTGGAGGGCAGACATCGTGCGCGACGTGGTGGAGGCACGCGCGGAGCTGTACCGCGGCGCGGGCGAGCAGGCCGCGCTCGCCGCCTCGCCGCCAGACAGCGACAGTGCTTCCGAACTTGAAGAGGAGGAGGAACACGAAGGCAAGGCCTACCTAACTTATTACCTACTTAACCTTAGGTAACCTAACTTGCCATAAACTTAACACAGGCAGGTTAAGACATGGGTAAAGAAAACAAAAGGCGCCATTTTTGTAAAAATATAATAAAAATAAATTTCAATTCTCGATTTATCTACAACTATTAAGCTTCGATTTGAAATTAGGGACGTACATACGAGTAATGTACGGGCAAACTTTGACGTACATATATGAACACTGCATTAGAGCATTAAAAATTCAAATTATTTGATATCAATATAGCATAGCAATGGACAATGTGTAGAATAGTCCGGCGGTATACCCAGTTGGGACTGGATGGTAGCACCGCCCCTCGTGTTTAAAAGCACAGGCGTGGCGCAGCGTGTGCGAGCAACCTGTTACCGCCGCCGCGGTTGCGCGCCGCACCACGCGCTCGTCACACTTCGATTGCGATTCGACGCACCGACACACGTGCACGCAGCCACGGCATGCTGCGGCCGTGTACAGGCTCACTACACGCGGTCAATTTCGCGATTTATTCATCTTATACCCTAGCGGTTTAAACGTTCTGCTTCTTTATGACACACTTGATTTAATTTGAAACCTGTTACTGTGGTATGACGCTTGATGTTTTGAGACTTATAGTTTCATTACTTATGTAAGTAATTTCTTAATATTTTTATACGAAATGGTACAGGCCCTTGTAATTTTCATGTTTGTAATTTGTAAGCTTTGTAATAATTTAGCAAGCTAAAATCGTCTGATTGATTTGCACACTTAGTTTTCTTTATAATTATTTATTACCTACGCCCCGACTCTTATTGAACACCGTAACGCTTGGCCCGCGACTTTCCAAAGGTTGATTGCCATCAGTCCTGCGTAAGTAGCAAGTGTGCAGTCAGCCTGTCAGCACGCACCCAGTAAAGCAATTCGCAACGGCGCGGTCTGAATGGTGTCATTAGAAGTCGATGCGGCTCGTATTAGCGCGACACAATCTGCTTGCAATTGGCAATGTATTAATACAGGACGCCGTCAGCTGTGGCCTCTTCCTAACCCCTAAACGTTTTCGTTATATGAAACTAATTCAAACTATTGTATTATAGAAACTTGAACCTAATTCAAATTGTTTGGAATTTATTTCTGAACTGAACAACAGTCCATGTGTTTATGCAGAGCTTATGCAATACTTTTTTTTCTATCGCATTAACAGGTTTTCTTTGTTTCGTGAAATTTAAAAGGCTACATCCAGATTAATATTAGTAAAATTCTTGTCCGATATACAAATTCCAGTCTTCGTTGGTTACCAATTTGGCGCAATGGTTACAAAATTGACTGACTTTGTTTCTCATTTGGGCACACGTTAAATTCTCTGTCCTTTATCTGAATAGTTCAACTCTATATAACAACTTAGAGGGAATAAAAATACATATACTTTTCAACAAAGATATGCAAGAAATCCACTTTGAAAAAAGTCGCTAAAGTAAGAAATTAACGTCAATACTTCAGACTTAAAATTATTTGCACAGAAAGTAATAATCCGTACGGAACCACGTGTTGATTTTTGATGGTATCTAATTTTAATAATATTGAGGTTTATCTACCGATGTTATGATAAGGGTAGCTGCGGCGGCTGCGGCGCGACCGAAGGGTGGCCGCGAACAATTAAGATTGATACAGTGCGAGAGCGCGGGGTCGCGACTTACGCCGCACGTGCGCGCTCGGGCTAATTCTCCGCGACATTCATGCGACAAGTGCGATTATTCCGCTATTAACGTCGCTTTTTTATTTCGAGAGGCGACGGTGTAATATAAACTCTTCAGAAATATTATATCGGCGCTGACGCTTATCCCCGCATTAAAATTGATGCAGCACCCTTTGGACTTCAGAATAAAACGTAACTAAATATATTTAATTGTTGCAAATATTCCCGCTATTAGATTTGCTCTACCAACATTTTTCATCAAACACGTACGCCAGATACAGACGTTATATCAAATAGGTACACATTTTGTAGTCTTGTTGTTATGTTATGTTAAGTACTTATGAAATAACTACTACCACATAACAACACGAATAATTAAAATATTATCAGACTACCTGAGGCGCAAGAGCCTAAAATTGAAACACCAGATATACTAGTTGATCACTTTAATGTTTTCATAAGTCACAAAGGGCGCATTAACTCGCATGAACTGTTCCATGCACTGCCACACAGAATCTACGATCTCTGGCGACGATAACGCATTATTTACGTTTAAACACACTACGTTCAGATGAAACATACATTTCGTAAACAGTAGTTCAAATATGTAGAAAATGTGCTAGCATTTATACTACAACAGTAACGAGAGTAGTGCAGATCAGTCAGCATTCGATGTCCATTTGACTCACTGCTTCCATACGTTTTGTATGGGACGGATTACAGCCAGAGCGCACGTGCGGTGATCTGTGGGCGATAACACCTCGGGCACCCCACAATTATAGTGTTACCAAAGCTTAATTGTTATTGCATTAACTGTGAGTAAATACAGTGAAATGCAGCAAGTCCATAAAACTAAAAATAATGCTTGGAGTAAAGTTACTTATATAGTCGTGATATCTGTTTTCGAAACATTCCAAAATGTAGGTACAAATAGAATGTTTTGCGAAACTGATATAAAAATTATATAATAGTAAAAATAAATTTTATGGTTTGTCAAATCAAGAGGTTAGAAGTATTTAGTCTTCTCTGGCTCAACAAAAAAAATCTCTTATTTATTGGGTAATATTTTTACGAATTTTTGGCATTTCTTTTGATAAGTTTGACACAACTTTTAATCCCCAAAGAGGTAGACAGAGGAGTGCAGTGCACTTCCACATTTCTCCTGGCCTGTTTACGTCGCACTATAGAATAGGAGGTGAGCCTATTGACATACACCGTGCACAAATTCACACTCCGAGCCACTAATAGCAAAATTCAAAGTGTACTGAATAATATTCTTCGATAACCACTTTGC
Source organism: Apyrrothrix maculosa (assembly GCA_018237585.1). Taxonomy (NCBI): domain Eukaryota; kingdom Metazoa; phylum Arthropoda; class Insecta; order Lepidoptera; family Hesperiidae; genus Apyrrothrix; species Apyrrothrix maculosa. The sequence goes on from DVOY01000881.1 coordinate 9,465, forward strand.
CACGTGCTACACTTAACAGCTACTCGTAGGACATCAACAGGTCTACTGTCAGGTTTATTTCGCCATAAAAAAAATGGCATAGTAAAAGGAAGATAAACAAAATGCATGTACCCTTAGTGAGAGCAATGCCTAATGGATGTGCAACAATATCCAATTACTGCGGCTCGGTGTCCGCAACGGACCGCAACGGTCGCAATACAAATATTGTCTCAACCCGCTACAGAGATGTTGTTGCCCATTATAATTAATAACGTGATCTAATACTAATATTGCATTTATTCCTAACAAAATTCAGGTGGATTACACTTACATTAAGTTTCGTCTTTGTAATAAACTTGCTTGCTACTTATTCTCCATAGCTAAAGGAAATATTTATTTACCATAAAACCTACTTAACATAACATCGTACTCGTACTATTTTATTCCAGTTTTAATTGTTCATGATAAAGAAGCGGTACCGATCAATTTTTTTTAGGTGGTATTATTTCTTCAACTCGACTGGCTCGTCGGTCGTGTTAGTTGCAAGCACGACTGCCGATAGAAATATCCTGGGTTCAAAGCCCGTGTCCAGTACTACTGGATTTTTCTAAAAAATAGAATTACTAGTAATGGCTCGGAGTCTGC
>DVOY01000882.1:0-10088 GCA_018237585.1 Apyrrothrix maculosa
ATCGCACCTTCGATCACTAAGCATCGAGAGAGCTTGTGTTATGGTAACCAATGGGGTGATAAATCACTTATATACTTATACATATATTTTGTGACACCTAGACATTGAACAAATACTTGTGCTCATCATAATCATTTATTCTGGGTGGGCATCGAACCCACGATTCCCGGTGGAACAGTCACGTCTACTAACCACTGCAGCATCGGGCCAGTTTTCAAAGAAGTTCATTTCCAAGGCGCGTGGGCTCCACGCATATTTTTTCATATTTACGCATGTAACATCTATAAAACAGAAGTATTAAACCAAGATACAATTGGATATGTAAATGGGCTCATAGGAATGTCGGATTATTCGGTGTATAAATGAAACACGAATGCATCGTTGACGTATTATGAGTAATTTATTCAACACAATTCAAACACTTTGGTACAAACAGTTAGCTGCAGCGTTTCATTTCACATTATCGAACACAAAATGTTGTTGGCGGCAAGCTGCGAACCAAACGCTTACGTAAGCAAACACATCAAAATTTCCAGGGGTACGTAAATCCACGCCGTCAATTGCGATCTGTATGCAGTAATGCTTAACGTTAATATTATAACCGCGTTCGTTTAAAGAACAGCTATCCTAAAATTTCGAATAGAATTTTCAATTTGCCACATTAAAATTTAGCTAATTTTCTTTATTAATCCAAAGATTCTAATTGGAAGTTTAAGAGAAGAGATCGGTCGCTAGCAAGCGGCGAGAACCTATCTACAAGCTACGTAGCCAAGCGAACACCGCCACGCACGACGTACGGGGAAACATCTAAAATGACACATAATGCGTGTCTTACGTCTAATCGTTCGATTAATATATAGTAATAGAAAGATAAGATTATAATTACGATTATTAAAATGCACCTTAGAATATTAGGGTAACGTTGAGTTATTAAAATGCTTCAAAATTTCATGACAGTAGGAGGTACAGAGCCAGTTAGTCGCACTGAGCGACGAGCGCCGGCGGGCGCCCGCGTCGTGGCGCGAGCTACATTCGTGTATAATTGTTGCACGCGAACGGGCGAGGAGTACAGAGTGTCGGCGCATTACTGTAACTACTAAGATTATTCATAAATATAGTGTGTAACTCACGTTACTAACTACGGATTACATATTAGTTCAAAAAGTTGATTAAATACTAGAAGTTTCTTAATATAAGACTTAATTAGTTTATGCAAACGCAAATGAAATATTAAAACGTTAATGAGGACACGACGATAACGTAAATTGTATAAAGCATCACGAAAACTAACATTAAGAGGAAGCATTAGGGATCGCGACGTGGGCCGGCGGCCGCGTCGCCCACGAGTGGGTGCACACATATAAATAACTTTCGTGTTAGTACATTTCACAATAAAAATAAATGGGTAAAAAATACAAAATATCACATAATTATATGTTGAGCTTAATTTAAATGCCAAGTTTTAGTAAACACACTCTAAAACCATCTCGTCACACACCGTTGTTTAAATTAAGCTGAACAAATAAGAGCACACGAATTAACATAAATGGGCGAACTTAGAGTGTGGCAAAAACCGAGTTGGGGAGATTTAAACACAATCAGAACGCGTTTGTTGGATAATTTAGTGATACGTACGTCGCCATTCTAAAGGGCATAATATATATCAATTTGCATTATCTACCACAACCATAATTTTCTGTTTTTATATGGTAACACTACGTGGCGACGCGACAGGGACTGCTAATGGAAGGTACAATATATGATCTATTTAAACCGCCCGACTCGGTTGTTTCCTCACGGGCAACTTCATGATAAACTTGCCGTAGGGTTACTTAAATTATGGCACGAAAGTGCGCGTCATGAGTACAAACAAAAATGATGAAATCCAGCCAACTGCGTTGGGATAATTTTTCAAAATGAACAAGCAACATAAACTAAACGCGACACACCTTTGAATCGATTAAAACTTAATAAATGAAAACGCATATTTGGCACGAATCGCCATCCTGCTGAGAGCGACGAATGCGACCGAAGCGCGTAGCGAAGACGACCGATCTAATTATCCACCGAGGAGCGAACGGAAATATTACGAAAGCTGGCGATTGCGTCAGCAGGATAGCGATTGCATTGAAAGAAATGACGCTTATAAATTAAAATGGGCGTGTGTCGCGGCGCGCGAGGGGCGGGGCGAGGGGCGGGGCGCGCGGGCTCGCTCTACAGGTTACACTGCCACAGTATCGTAGGCTGTGAGTCCGCCGCGGCCGTGGACTGCTTGCTGGGGGATTGGGGTGGTTGCTTCTGCTCTGAAATACGTTGCAATCCACTTCGTTAGTATACACATTTGTATAGACGTCGCACTGGATTTTTTTTTATGATGGCTTTTTTTAGCGGGTTCGATTTTAATTAATTTTCATAAAACGTTTAGATTTATATGAAATTTAACACGGTAGTTGAGCTAAGCGCTAAATATATTTATATAATTTCGTTATATTAAAAAGTCCACACATTGTACTATTAGTGCACGACTTTGCTGAAGAGTAGCTAAACGGCTGTTGAGGGTTTAACAAAAAATTATCGATGAACCAAAGTTTATTATTTCGAAATCTATGATAACCTGTATTTTTTTTAATAAAGTTAAAAACATCGATAATTTTCTCAATTACTAATCTAATTTCTATGGACTACGTATATGTAGTGGATATATATATATTTTTGCTAAAAAGCGATTAGGTACGTAAATATATATCCTTGCAACTATATGAAGGGAATAGGGTTGACAAACACACGTTTGAATTTATGGTAACATTGGACCTTCATTATTACATATTTATAATAGGGTATAATACCTTTTCAACTGTAGCAAAAAAAAAATATCTCAGTGCTCTAATGTAAAACAAGTGTTAGCCACAAAATATTAATAACACAAATGATAGTTCAGGCAAAACGAAACAACATTCAGCAGTAAATACTCATTGTCCACATACTTTGACTTACTGTTTCCTGTAGACCGCGGATGCAGAACATAACACATGCTTATTACCGGCAGTACTAGAGTTCAACATGGGTAAAATCTAATAACGCTCAGAAATCAACTAGACACGTGCGAGGAATGATCTGCTGCTCGAGGCGTCTCACCGCGCGTCATAGCGAGGTGCCTAGTTAACTTCTGCGAGTTATACATACATTATACACTTCCTGATGCACACACGAGGAGTCGGCATTGTTAGTAAGTTTATATATACATACTTAGATAGTGACGTACGTAACTCAAAATACGTAGTTAAATCACTCGTACGATAACTGTTAAAGAACTCAAAAATCATTACATAAGTTAAATACTTATATAAGTTGCTATTCTTACATAGATAACCCTGTAAATTCACTATGATATAGCATTCGTATCGAAATAATTATAATCGTTAGATATTATGCTATATTCTAAATATGTGTGTACATATTATATATGAACATTCGATTAGGCGAACAGGACATGAACAGATGCAGTGTGTGTGGAGCTGGGTGTGCTAGGGTGGGAGGTCTGGTTGGACTGACCTGTCGATAAGTTTTCTCATTTCCTCGCTGTGCAAGCCGTCCTTGGCAGTGTGGGCCCTGACTGCAACAACATACAAGTCACGACGCGCTCTACACTAGGCTCGCCGCCCGGACCGCCCGGACCGTCCGGACCGCCCGCTACCGGACCGTCGGACGATACCCACTCGCGAACACCAACATCAGCGTTAGCGTCAACTATTTTAGCTTTCCACTGCTGGCCACGGCAGAGAGCCATGTGTGAAGAGTCTCAGGATGACACAGGTTTGTTTTAGGTTTAGGTTTGGATTGGTTTGCTTGCACACACTAAACACCAAACATGAATATTATTGATTTTTCATTTAATATAATCCTCTATGTATAACTAAAATGAATGTCATTTTTGTCTTGCAATTTGGATCACCCAAAATCCTTTTATCGTTCCAGTTCTGCACACGGATCTTCGTTCGGAATGAGAATGGTTAAGGCCATAGTGTGCCACGCTGGCTAAGTGCGGGTTAGTAGACTTTACATGTGATAGAGAAAATAATGGAGGACTTTAAGGTATGCAGGTCTCCTCACGATGTTGTTTTCTTCAACGTTACAGCTAGTATTATTTAATCTTAAGACTCAAATGTGTTGCTAATTTTAGCTAGTAACCTAGCTAGATAAAGGCACGAGATTCCATATGTTCTAAACAATTTCATACTCCTGAAATTGTTCGTTTCCATTTCGTACTTACTGAAAATGTGAAGAACTTGAGAAGTGATTTAGTAGTTAACTCCTCCCGAAGCGTTTTAGTTTTTAATAAAGATCAAGAATGCTAAAACAGTTTTTGTATAAAGTTGATAAACGCAATATCTTATGGCAGCTACGTTTGCTGCAATGAAAACTGAGTTTAATTGTTGATGTGTTCGAGCGCTTGGGTATTGTCCGACACGATCCTCCAAAAACATGTACTAAGTACATTATCTACAGTTTCAAATAGAGATTTTGAAAGTTAACACAATCACGTCTACGCATAATCCAGTTTAAAATGATACTGAAAGAAATCTGAAAATCTCCTTACACGTATTCATTACTTGGCAAAATTCATAGGATATATAATTTATTTTAGATTTTGTGTTTATGAGAATAGTATAGTGTGTGGTACAATTGCCAAAAAATGAATTAGTAAGGAACATTGAAAATATTAAAAATAATTTTGAAACAAAATATCAAGCCAATTGCCATAATATCTAAAAGCTCGTAACATGATCACTTGTTATAACGGAGACAAAGGTCGCATGCGGTCAGTCACAAATATTAGGTGATTATGAACAAATTAAAAACTATTACGATTCAAAATTGCTTTACCGTCTTCTGTCAGGGTCGCCCGAGTGCATGGACCAAGCGGTGGATTAATTGTAGTTATATCGACAAGTATCTATTACAACAACTACGGTTTTCATTTGGACATTTCTTTAATACAGTTGGGATAATCCAAGGTCATATTGAAATTGATGTTAAACAGTTAATGACGAAGTTTTTTTTGATAATGACACATTATCGTTCGGTTACAAATATCATACACCAATTGTCGGCCGTGAAGCTTCGAAGGACTCAGATTCATGTGAAATTTTTACAAATAGAATTAAATTGTATTATTTTATTTTCATAAACAAATGTATTTTGAAATATTGCCTACGTCATTTATTGGTAAATGCATATATGGAGGAGAACTGGTCATTGCTTTTTATTTCTAACCATCCTATCCATTATCCAGTAACGAACAAGACGAATCCCCAAACGAGGTCTGTAGCGTTGCTACCCCGCTAGCAGGCGGCCACCCGATGGTAAGTGGTCACCGTCAGCTATGGACATTTGCAACGCCCAAGGAATGACCAATGCCTTGCCGGCTTTAAAGGAGAGCTCCCTTTACTCCTTTCTTAAAGAACCCCACGCGACAGTGCTCTGGGCAAGTCCCAGATAGAAGCTCATTCCACATTTTGCACGTACGTGGTAAAAAACTGATAGAACTGAGTCCAAACGCCTCGCTAACACTAAACCTATCGGCGAAAGCGATTCTACTTAGCGGGGCCAGTGCTCCCGCAGTCGATGAGGCTTTTTTTGACATTTTTAAGCACGAAGGGTGCAGCAGGCCAGCGCGTACCGGGATAGTTGCGGGGCTGGTCGCACTCGGCTTCGGAGATTTCGTTGGAGTCCTTGCTCTCGTTGAAGGAGGACGAGCAGTTGTTGTCGGTGTTGGCGTTGCGCGGGGGCGGCGGCGGGGGCTCGGGGGAGCTGCCGCACTTGCGAGTTCCTGGACAGCGGCGGGAATGGAATCTTTGTGTTAAATTTGAGTTGAGATGAGTGAAAAAGTTGACAAATAAACGTGTGAGTGATTTGTATGTTAGTGTCTCCGTCTCTTCTTACATGTCGTTTATGTTTCCTGACAAAGACTACATCTTCATTTTAGTGTGTTTATGCACTGCCATTAAAGATAGTGCACAGTCCTATAAGCAATGCTTGGGCAATTACTGCAGTAAAAATAGTTGCAATAGCCTGAAATCGAACTTGGAGTGCAGGTAGGTCATCAACATCATCAACCCTTAGCCCTTTCATCGCTCGACTGTGCTCAGCGTGACAGCCAGAGCCTGCGATGCACTGCAGCGTGGCGCGGCTCAGTCGTTCTTGCTACGTTGTGTATCGCTGACGTAATACTTGACAGCCGAGTGCAGGCGCGTTACCGATGCTGGGCCGCGAGCCGTAGTGGTCGGAGTAGGGCGTGCCGTAGGCGCCGGTGTACTGCTCGTCCTCGGGCTGGCAGCAGGCCGGCTCGTCGTACTCGGGCCCGCACGCGTACATCGGGCGCGAGTAGCGCGCGCGCTGCGCACCAACCGCAATCATATACACGCTTGGCACTCCTCACAACACTAATTTATTGAAACGTGACATCACGCCTGTAACCCCCGAATAGGTAGGCAGAGGAGTGTAGTACACTCCCACGCTTCACCAGTTAATTTTACGTTGCATTATGGAATAGGTGCTGAGTCTATTGCCATACACCGGTCATAAATCTAGACTACGAGCTACCACTAGGTGTTCTAAGTTCTAAAGCGATAGCATCCTATCCAGGGATCGAACCCAGTACCCCTCTATCAATTGTCGCGCTCGCAACTCCTCGACCAACGAAAGAGTCTAATGAATTGAATTGTTTGTTTACGTTTTCTTTTATTCAATATGGTTAGCGGACAGACGAGCCACCGGATGGTACGTAGTCAACCTCACCTATAGATATATGCATCACCCGTAGTACGAGAGTTGATAATGTATTTCCTGCACTAAAGGGGAGCTTTTTCTGCTTTTCTTCATTTATGGTACTCGAGTTAAAAGCTTCGAAAACTTTGTTCGTATCGTACTTTTGGCGGGTAAATATATGAAATAATAAATTTCTGTATGTAGCAACAGACAATATTGTTATACATAAATAATTATTAGTACGTTAACTCGAAATCATGTTTAAATTCAATGTTTCGTAATATAGTTTGTGTGCATATTTTTATTAGATGGCAACATCCTAGAATAAATGACACGGTTTAATTTCCAATTAAACATGACTAACGATCGCAATCGGGTTCTCTCTTTATAGAGCACAGTCAAAATAAATGTATTTTTTGAAAACGAAGTGTGCGTACGTATTGGTCCTCCTCGGCGCAGGTGGCGGGGTCGTCGTACTCGGGCGCCGTGGAGTAGATGGCGCTCTGGCCGCCCTGCGAGTTCTTGCGCGCGTAGCGGCTGTTGGCGCGCGGCTGCGGGCGGGTGGCAATCGATATCTTTACACCGTGTTATTTTACATTTTACACCTATTACACCATTTTAGACCATTTTAGACCTTGGCCTGGCCCAAATCGGTTTAAATCAAACGCGGTTTATATCTATTTAAAAAATTGTCTCGTTCCAAATTATTATTTATGGTGTACATTTACATTCTTTTTTTTTCAATCACGGGTCGAAATTGTTTTATCTATCCAAAGTACAGATAATTAAACTATTTAGTCAGTTATAGAGAATGTAATGATTAGCTCACCATGCTCTGAGATCCGGCGCGCGAGTGTGCAGGGTGGTGGGGATGGGGGTGAGCGAGAGTTCCGGCATGCGCGGGGTGGTGGTGGGGGAAGGCCAGTGCCTTGCTGGGGTCCATCTCCTCGCGGAAGCCTAGCAGGTGGAACGTAGCGTAGGGGCAGATCTCATCTTCCATGCCTGCGAACACAGCCAGCATCATTACGACCTGTCCATAAGGGTATAGGTACATCAAATATTAGTATACGTCGATAATAAAACGCTGCTAGAAACACCGCAAAAAACCAACCTAAGAATAAGACAAGGAACATTATTATGACAGATTTAATCTAAAGACAGAAGTGTATAATAAAAAGATTAAAATGGTTTCAATTTTATTAGCGGTGAAGCCAAGGTGAAGAATACTTTGATGGAGTCTGAATTTTCTGTTGTCATAATAACATGTTTTTGGAATTCGCAAATATTACGTAACACGATACCTACTTACATTAACAATTTTTATTTATACTCGAGCAAATAAAACATATGCAAATATAAAATAAAACATGCACATGAAAGAACTGAGATTAGTCAAAAAGCGGAAGGTGAACGCATGTTAAGTGAATGAAATACTTACGAAGTTTGGATGTAACCCACACAATCTGGATGCAGTCACGCGGCTAGATTTACGTCTATACAACACGCAGAAATCAACTTAGCACTTGTGAGGAATGCGCTCTCGCCACAGACGTGTCTATGCCTCGTTAATACGTCATCATGGCAGGGTGCCTAGTTAATTCCCGCGCGTTATATATGTATTACGTTAGTCAACACAAGACAGTGTTAGTAACAACTAACTGAGATAAACACGTCTAGATTGATCTTATGTGTGTTAATTAACATTTATAATCATAATTATGAACGGTAAAATTTATTATTTTATCACTTCTATCGATATAAAATATCGTAAACGAATTTTGAACATATTTACAGAAATAGTGTTTTATAGATCAATCTTTACTGCAAGTTATATAAATCGTGCATGCTTACGACACACTATTGAAGTAATACTGAGTCGAAAGCGTCAGGTCCAGCCATGAGACTTTTGGCGGGAATCTTAGTAAACGTATATTATTATTCTTCAATTGAATTTATTAATTTAAATTGTGCAGCATTCATATTTGTCGTTGAATTATTTATTGTGAATTAACAATGTTAATGGTTAACAATGGATTCAATTGTTAATTTGAAAACAAGTATAATTGACATGTACAAACTATAAAAATTGTTGTAGTGTAAATATTCTTTATTTAAACACTACGTTGAATTATTAAAGATGTCATGATCCATAAGTAAAATACGGACTTTTTACTTTTTTTAAATATTATTAATAGGTTATGTGTATATTACTGTATACTTTCATTTTTATGTTTTTACGAATTTTAAATAAAATGTTAGAAGTGTGCACGGTACGTGTTGTGATTGATATAACATTAGACATGCTATCGAACAATATTACAATATTACACGCAGCCGAGTCTCGTGTCTAGAACCTCATGATTAGCCCAATTATATTAACCGTGAACCTCGCCAGTACATCTTGAATGTGTACTTAAAAATAATATAATTCTTATTGTAACTTTTTTAACAAGAACATTTTTACTTTCTTACAATATTTCCTTTCTTTCATTATTAATAGATTCCTAGTTCGAATGTCTACCGTGGGGACTATGGGCAAAATTCCCTTTTAAAAGGCATCGGGGCCGGTTAGGGATTGCCCACGGCCAGCGGTGGGCGGGCGGGCGAGGTGCACGGCCAAGCGGCGGGCGGTACCTGTGGAGAGCGTGTCGCCGGAGCCGGCGCGGCGCGCGCGGCGCACGCGCTCGTAGTGGTGGCGGCGCGGGTCCCACGTGGAGTGCGCGCCCACTGGACCACACTACGCGTTACGCATGCGCGCTACGGCCCCTCCACTACCCGACACCCCCGTATCTTACGCTACACTACTTCCCATTTATTTAAAAAATACTAATTCAATATGTCCAGTATTCATTTAGGAACATTGGCTAGTTTAATTTTGCACTTATAAGTCTATTTTAAAATAATCCACCATTATGATGTCATGCCAAAAAAGTTTGCAATTTAACACAACTTCCTTTGAATGTTCTACTGTTTGTTAACTCCCAGGTGTTTTAAAAAAACAATCGGGTATTCTAGATGTTTCCAAATGTACACTAGCGAAACTTTATTGTCAAATGGTACTCGAGGGGAGTCTAATACCATACACCGATTGATTATCTACTACCGTACCTTTTCCAACATCACCATTAAGCTAACAAAATACCAAAGGGAATAAATATAATGTAACTTGCAACGAAAGTAAGCGCACCTACTTAAGTATTAAAGTAAAGTAAAAATATTTACCAAAAAACCGTCAACAGGGTTGATATCAACCTAATGAAGTGGAAGTATTTTTTTTATAGGTCGCTGAGACTACGCAAGCTCTGATGCAATGAGGAATG